>JAOXNR010041030.1:0-19959 GCA_028571225.1 Parsonsia alboflavescens | reverse complement strand
CTATAGTAGATAAGTAACAAAAAGAGCTAATCATCTCTCTATAGTTAACCTTAGCCTTACCTCTGGTGCGTGTTCCTTCCTCCAAATCTCTAACTACCTTTTCAAGAGGATGTGCTTTTTGTATCCTAGATGAGATTTTTCTTTCAATCTTTTTACCTGTTTTAGTTTGTGTCTCTGTTCCAAAATGAAGTTCATTATCAGCTGTTCCAGGGGGTTGTCTCTGAGTTACTAGCGAACTCTTTTTTGTCATCTTTTAATTCTTGGATCTGTCCTCTCAATTGAGTACAAGATTCCTCAGTTTCTCCGTCTTCTGATTTTGAATCTGACCCTGTAAGTTCATTAAACACAACATTAGATGATTAAATTACTTTTCCAGTACGTTGATTCAGTACTTTATAAGCCTAACTATTTGTTGCATAGCCAAGAAAAATACCAACATCACTTTTTGGATCAAAATTACCAAGGCTATCTCTGTCATTCAAAATAAAACACTTACTTCCAAAGACATGAAAGTAACGAACATTTGGTTTTCTTCCTTTCCATATTTCATAGGAAGTCAATTTAGTTCCTGCTCTGAAATAGTCACGATTAATGATATAGCAAGCAGTATTAATAGTTTCAGCCCAATACTTTGAAGGTATTCCTTTAGCACACAACATAACCCTAGCCATTTCTTGTAAAGTCCTATTTTTCCTTTCAACAACACCATTCTGTTGTGGTGTCTTTGGTGTAGAGAACTCATGCAAAATACCATGCTCTTCATAGAAACTAGTAAAGACTGCATTTTCAAATTCTTTTCCATGATCACTTCTAATGTGAATAATTTTCCCAAAAGTATCAGCTTTTTCAATGGTTAATGGCTTAGATAATCGTTTGAATGATTCAAAAGAATTTGATTTTTCCCTGTGAAAATCTACCCAAGTAAATCTGGAAAAATCATCCACACATACAAACACATATTTCTTACCCCCACACTTTCAACTTGCATAGGACCCATGAGACCCATATGTAAAAGCTCAAGTGGACGAGATGTAGTAATGAAATTAACTACTTTGTGCGTTTGATGTTTTTGCTTCCCAAGTTGACAAGCATCACACATAGCATCTTCAATAGTTCCAAATTCAGGGATTCCTTTAACAGCAGTTGTAACAGAGATTTTAGTTAGCTATTTGAAGTTGACAAGACCCAATCTTTCATGCCATAATTCAATATTGTTATGACTTGAACTGTTACAATGTATAGTTGTGTCAGTGGTATGACATAATGCAATTCTTATTTTCATCATAAACCTGACATGCATTTTTAGTAAACTTAACAAATAGCTTATCATCACATAACAGACTAATGCTAATCAAATTTGCTTGAAGACCTTCTACTAAAAACACAGTATGAAGTTGAGGCATTCCTTTTACCATAAGAGTACCTTTTCCCAAGATTTGTCCCTGTTTACCATCACCAAAAGTGACGTGGCCAAGATTACATTCATGAAAATCAATCAAATGTTCCTTTCTACCAGTCATGTGATGAGAACAACCACTATCAAAGAATCATAAATCAGACTCTATTACTTTTAAGGACATAAAACCAGCCAAACAATTTTGCCTATTTTCTTAACCCAAATTTGTTTAGGTTTGTGAATCCAAGTCTGTTTGAGCCATGTTGATGAGATCTGAAAACTGGTGGCAAATAGCATCTTGTAACAATTTGGCCTATATGTCCTTTTTGTAGACAGTAGTGACAAGTAGGAACGAACACCTTTGGCTTACTTTTAGTGAAAAAATTTAGTATATCAGTACCTTGTGATTATGTTTTTTTCACCTTAGATGTTACTGTTCTGAAAGCTTGTCGTAGAAAATTGTCATGGCTGTCGTCATGGCCTAAACCTAGATGATCATATGACTGTCTTTGTTCTGCCAATATTTGATCTAGTTTACTTGTGCCACCATTCATCATCTTCATGGTTTTCATTGCGTTGTCATGTTCCTGTGATAGTTTCTGAAACTTCTGCTCCTTTGCTTCACAATCTGCAATGAAAATATTGATTTTAGCCTCAAACTGTTTCTTCTCAAACACATATGTGTTTACCTTAATCTCTAATTCTCTGTTTGGTTTGTTAAGTTTGATACATCATTTAAGCAACTCTTCATAAGCTTCAAGCATTTCATCTAGAGTGAGTTTACTGTCACTGTCTATGTCAGTTAACTCTGGAAAGCATGGTCTTACCTCTGTTTCTTCATCTAGGTCACCATCTGTCATACCTATATTATCATATAATTCACATTTACCATGTAAAGCAACAAAATTATTTGTCTGTTCAACTCTTTCCTCATCCTCATCAGTTTGTTCTCCATCACTCCATGTAGTGATAAAAGATTTTTTATGCTTCTGGAGATAGGTTGCACATTCAGCCTGAATGTGACCATAACCTTCACATTCTCTTCATTGAATTCCTTTGTTAGTTTTGTTATTAGACTCAACAAAGTCAGAGTGAGGCTTACCAAAAGGTTTCTTGTGCCCAGTATTGTTCCTGAATTGACCTGGATTGTGTTTCCCTTTGATCCGTCTGTACATATTGTTGAAATTACATGTGATCAGGGACATAGCTTGCAAAAGAGTAGTCGATTTCTGAATCAATGGGATCAGCAACTTGAAAAGCAATGCTTTTATACTTTCGATTTGGCTTTAAGTTCATCTCGAATGTTTGTAGTGAGCCAATTAATTCATCATACCTAATTGTATCTGTATCCTTTTCTTCTTCAATTGTGGTTACCTTGTGAGCGAAGCATTCAGGAAGGGATCTCAGAGTTTTACGTACCAATGTTTCTTTAGTCATTGGCTTTCCAAGTGTGAATGACTCATTTGCTAAATCACTTAATTTTGCATGAAAATCAGCAATTTTTTCATTTTCATCCATCTGCAATTTTTCAAAATGAGAGCTAACCATTTCTAATTTGGAGCGTCTCATAGTTGATGTTCCTTCATGTGCAGTTTATAAGGTTGTCCAGGCCTCTTTTGCCATAATACATTGAGCAATCAAACAAAACTGATTAATATCAACAGCATTAAAAATAGCATTCAGAGCTTTAGAATTAAAATTAGCTTCTTTTTCCTCTTCCTTGGTCCAGTCATCTTCCTCCTTCAAAAGGTCCTCCTCATCTTTAGGAGGAGTCCATCCTTTTCGAATTGATTTCCATGCCTTTTCATCAAGTGCTTTGATGAATGCAGTCATTCGAGCCTTCCAATATGAATAATTTGATCTGTTAAGTAGAGGTGGTCTGCTCACAGATCCTCCTTCTTGTAATCCGCTCATTGATGCAACAAAAAGATTCTAAATCTAAGATCTTTCACTAATTCGTTAGTGTTCGGCTCTGATACCAATTGATAGAATCTAATGCTATCAATTTAACTGATAAATAAAAATAATACACTAAATAAGTAAACCTTTATAGAAAGTAAATGAACACAAGATATAATCAGGTTCACCCCATTGGAAAAACATCCAATATTAGGTTACGTCCTCAAGGCTTAATCCACCTGTAAAATCTACTAAGATGAAAAGATTACAATAGGCATTGCAAATTACAATAGAATCCATCTATTCTAATACAAGCATATTCTAACTTTTACCTTATCAAACCACAGCAAGAATCCCTCTTGCTTATGTCACAACACCTTCAAGAATCCCTCTGAAGCGACAAAACTTCTCCCGAAGTCGAACTCCCCCTGAGTTCTGGAACTGTCTTGCAAGAACCTCTGTGACACTCCCGTGACACCCTTGTGACAGCTTGTTACAGTGTGGTAGAGATGCTCCTCCCAAGATCTCAAACTGCTGTAAATATTCTCTCGAGTATTTAAAAGGAATTTTCAGCATGGACTCCTCAGCATATACATTCAATCATTCTCAAACTCAATCACTTAAAGATAACAAGAATATATGAAATATATCAATTGGTAAAAGATAATCAATATCTTTTTAGATGTGAGAATATTCCAAAGATAATTATAAAAATACCAATTCAGAATAGACAATCAACAAATCTTTATAAATTTTAATGTAACTTAAATACTAATTTGATCAACTTGTAATATTCAAAAACCAAAATAATAATTACCCTAATGAATTATTAAAAACCAAAATAATAACCAATAAATATCTAACCGCAATAAAATTAGAAAACAATAATTCACGCAATTGTGGAGTTCACCAATAATTCATGCGATGGTGCTTTTGCATGTTCCAACTGTAATCACGTGGCATGTCAATAATACAAAATGTCGTTCGTGGACCACGCGAATCCGAACTCCCGGTGCAGGTTGAAATTGTCTTGTCTTTCTTTAGACAATCTTAGGCTACTGTCGGGTTAAAAAGACTACACAGAGTTCGGTTCCACCCCCACCCGTCAGTTTCTACTTTTTTCTAGAATACTGCGTGTGAGCGTGTCTGTTTTCCTGATGTGGTGATATTTTAAGAATCCCCAACCTAATTGATGGAGTTGTGGAATGATATTTGGGTCATCCTGAATCATTATGGAGTTTGTAATTACGATAGGAAAAAAAATTATATCATAAGAGTAGATTGTTGGTTGGATAACTATGATGTTTAAGTTAGTATTCAATAAAAGTAAATTAGATGAAAATTTCTTCTGTAATCTATAATGTATAATGTATCATTAGAGTGGATTGTTGGTTGGATAACTATGATGTTTAAGTTAGTATTCAATGAAAGTAAATTAGATGAAAATTTCTTCTGTAATCTATAATGTATATCGAATACTAGGCTACCTTTTAAAGTGAAATTATCATATTAGAGTGAATTTCAATTACGTCAAAATAGACACTTAAGATAATTGTGAAATCATATCTCACCAATTACTCCTAAAATTATGGAGTTTTCATAATGAAAGAGATCTTATCAAGCACGTCTTTGGTGTACTAGTTACAAGCTAACTATAGACTTATAAATCTTTTTCGTGACCTTTCAATGAGTCTCGAAAGTCGTAATGAGTGATTTAAATCTTATCATGCGTACCAAGTGTTATAGATACTTAATCGTGACATGAAAAATTTGTGAAATGAATTGAAACTCTCTGGTTCGAAGATCAAGCTCCAATTAAACCTTCTACAAGCTTTTTAAAGGTCGGTGACCTAAGAGGTCAATGGCTTGAGAGGTCACTTAGTGACTTTTTAAAATGTTAGATAAGATCTCCTTTATTCAAGAAAGAGTATGAGTTTATTTGGATGGAGTTATTCGAGGTGTATCCATTTTAGCCATCAATTGGTATTTTCACTATTTGTCCAGAAAGAAATTTCATCTATTATTATTATTATTATTATTATTATTATTATTCCTTCCGTTTAGAATTAAATGTTTATATTTCTATTTTGAATTTTTTGAAAATAAATATCTCATTTTCTAAAATAATAAAAAAATATTTTAAAAAATTAATATTTTTTAAGTATAAAATGAATTGAATCTACTAATGTTTTTAAAATTGTTTAATTTAAAATGGAATATTGAATTATATTTTCTATATTAATTGAATCAACTAATTTAAAATGTAAAAGGAACATTATTTTTGTCATTGATGAAGTAAGAGAAAAGATTCTCAGTTCCCACTACCACTAAATTATCTTGTAATATAGACATCTGGTACTATATAATTTGTGGTCATATTGTGCAGGTGTCCAGTCTTCCAGTCAAAGACAAGGGGAAATGGATTCAACTCCTCATATTGTGCTCTTCCCATTCATGGCCAAAGGCCACACAATCCCAATTCTCCACCTCGCTCGACTCCTAGACCACCGTTCCGCCACCGTCACCCTCTTCACTACCCCCAAAAATCATTCTTTCATCTCTAATTCCCTTCATGACACCAAAGTTTCTATAGTTGAGCTTCCTTTTCCCAAAAATATAGATGGTGTGCCCGAAGGCATTGAGAGCACCGACAAGCTCCCGGAGATCTCCCTCTGGAGTACTTTCGCCAGTGAAACCAAGCTCATGCAGGCAGACTTCGAGAGAGCCTTGATGACTCTCCCACCCATTTCATTAATGGTAACGGATGGCTTTCTTTACTGGACCCTTGACTCGGCCACCAAAATTGGTGTTCCCAGATTTGTGTACTATGGCTTCAGTAATTTTGTCTCGGCCGTAAGTCTACTTGCGAGTGGCATTATTAAAGAAATTGAGTCCGACGATGAGTTATTTACCCTCCCTGTTTTCTCTCGGGTCAAAGTTACAAGAAACGACTTTGATCCAGTTTTTTCATGCCGAAATCCTAAGGATTCGCATTTCGAGTTTGTTATGAAGTGCGTCGCGGCGTCTTCTAAAAGCCACGGTATGTTAGTGAACAGCTTCTATGAACTTGAGTCGGATTTCTCAGAATACTGGAATCGTCACGGCCAACCGAAAGCATGGCAAGTGGGTCCCCTTTGCCTTGCGGAGCCACCAAGAGTGAAACCTCAAGACTACAAGAAGCCGGCGTGGATTCAGTGGCTGGATGATAAGCTGGAACAAGGAAAAGTGGTTATGTACTTGGCATTCGGGTCCCAAGCAGAGATACCAGAGGAGCAATTCGATGAGATCAAGTCTGGGTTGGAGAAATCAGGAGTGAATTTCTTGTGGGTCATGAGGAAAAATGAGGGGCAACTGAGGGATGGGTTTGAAGAAAGGGTCAAAGATAGAGGAATTGTTGTGAGAGAATGGGTTGATCAGAGAGAAATTCTTGGGCACCCAAGCATTGAGGGTTTTCTAAGTCATTGCGGTTGGAACTCGGTGATAGAGAGCATATGCGCAAAAGTGCCGGTGCTAGCATGGCCAATGATGGCAGACCAACCACTAAATGCAAGGATGGTGGTGGAGGAGATTAAAATTGGGATTAGAATTGAAACATGCAATGGTTCGGTGATTGGGTTTGTAAAGTCGGAGAATTTAGAAAAGTGTATAAAAGAATTGATGGAAGGAGAAAGCGGGAAGGAAGTGAGGAAGAAGGTGAAAGACGTCGGTGAGGCAGCCATGAAAGCTGTAGAGGAAGGTGGGTCTTCGTGGAATACATTAAATGAGTTGCTGAATGAGTTCGGTCAGAAGTGATGATTTTGTCTTTTGTGGGCTGCAGCAGATGAAATTAATGTAGCCCCTTAACATATATATATATATATATGTATATTGTTTGCCCTGCATATTTAGCTCTTCCTCTAAATCATATTCTCTATTATTAAATAAAATAATAATTTTGCATATTCAATTACATGATAATTGATTAAACTTTTTGCATTATCTCTGTTTTGTCCCAACACTTAGAAACTTGCACAATAAAACCCATCAAGATTCGAAATTGATGCACAAAAAGAAATTAAGATCACAATAAGTTATGTGAACTTGGCTTTTTGTTATGCGCTTGCAAAAATAGGAATTTGAATAGGTCATTGAAGTTGCCTTACTAACTAGCAAGCTTCCACCACTTTCAAATAAGAACCAAGCTTGTGAGGCTTGGAAAGACTTAGGCATAGAATTTCTTTAGATGACAATCATGCCAAAGCCTTAGGAGTTGTCTCCCTTTGAGATCAACTAGCTTATAAGTTTCTCCCTTGTGAACTTGTTGGATTATACAAGATCCTTCCCAATTTTATTTTAACTTTGTCAATTATCCTTGCTTTCCAACATCCGATCTCTTGAGGATCATTTCTCCAATTGTAAAGCGCTTCTTTTCCACCTTTTTGTTGAAAAAATTTGTAACTTGTTATTTATACCTTTTGTCGGCTTCTATAGCTTTATTCTTGACTTCTTCAAAGAGGTCAAGGTCTGGCCCTCGTTTAAGACAGAATAATATTCAGTTAACCTCAAGGATTGCATTTCAACTTCAACTAACATTATAGCTTCTACAC
Source organism: Parsonsia alboflavescens (assembly GCA_028571225.1). Taxonomy (NCBI): domain Eukaryota; kingdom Viridiplantae; phylum Streptophyta; class Magnoliopsida; order Gentianales; family Apocynaceae; genus Parsonsia; species Parsonsia alboflavescens. Next base: position 12,078 of record JAOXNR010041030.1, on the reverse strand, counting down.
CAAAACATAGAATGAAAAGTGTTTCTTCAATAGCTTTCCTAGGTGTAGTTCTATAATCCCATAGGATGCTTGAAATTCTTCTGGCCAGGAAGGCTGTCAACCTCCCTTTTCGAGCTCAATAAGCCTTTTCTTAAGACCTTCCAAAATTGTTTTGTTTGTGACCTTTGCTAATCCGTTCACTTGAGGATGATCTACAGAGGTTAATCTTTTTCAGGTTTTCACAGAAAGTTTTGAAGGGATCGCCTAGAAATTGCCTTCCATTATCTAAAATGATAGCTTGGGGAATCCCAAACATGCATACAATGTTAGTCCATAAGAAGGACTAAACCTATGGTGAAGAAACTATTGTCATTTGTTCTGCTTCAACTCATCTGGTGAAGTATTCTAGGGCCACTATTAGGAATTGAACACCCCTCATTCCCCTTTGGGAAGGGCCCCAATATATCTATGCCCTAGATATCGAATGGAACCGACATGCTAATAGATTAATACCTCGTTGGACGTGCATGCGACTTATTTCCATGCAATTTTCTATCTCGTGCATTTTTGTATAACACCCCCTTCAATACCTAAGATCATCGAAGGCCAATAATAACTTGTCTTTCGAATCTTCTTCACCACAGTTTTGGCTCCTATGTGTTTTCCACATATTCTACTATGCACCTTTTCAATGAAATATTCTCCTTCTCCCTTGCTTAGGCATTTGAGCAGTGGTCGTGTATACGACCTTTTGCACACTTCATCATCTATTATTAGGACATAGCGAGGTGCCCACTTTCGGATTTGGCGAGCTTCTTTGGCAGCTTGCAGGAGGTCACCATCCTAAAGGAATTTGTAAATAGGGTATCTCCATTCTTCCTGGTCCTCTATAACCAAGTTTTTCTCTTGGCATAAGCTCAAAGAATGTAACTGTTCAACCAATAGCTCGGCTTTGGTCCTCGCGAGCTCCTGGTAAACCTTAGATAGTGTATCAGACTCTGAATTTTGCTCTCTAGGTATTTGTTCAATGAGGAAATACTCAAGTTTTGATGTTATATCTCTTACTTGTTTAAGATATTTTATCATGGTTTCTTCTCTAGCTTTGTAGACTCCAATGACTTGGCTAGCTATAACTTGAGAATCAGTTTTAGCATGCAATTTTTGCACTTTTAAATCTCTTATGAGTCTTAGACCTACTAAGAGAGCTTCATACTAGGATTCATTATTCGAGGTTGGGAAGTTATACTTCATCGAGTAAGGAATTCTCACTCTCTTAGGGCTGATCACTACAATTCCCGCACCTGAATTTTCCTTTTCAATGGAACCATCTGAGAGCTCCAGCGTAGATGGTCCATACATTAGTTTCACAAGTGTTAGCGAGCTCTAAAGGAACTCTTGTGCATTCTTCTACGAAGTGTGAGAGAGCTTGAACTTTGATAGCATTCCTCGATTCCAATTGAATCTGATATCTTGAGAGTTCAAGCAACCACTTCATCATCCTGCCCGACAGCTCAGGGTTTGTCAGAGCTTGTTTCAATGGCAGATTGGTCAATACTCTTGTCGAGTAAGCTTCAAAATAGGGCTTAAGCTTTCTTGATGTTATAAAAACAAGGTATAGAAAATTCTCGAGGTCTGAATATCTAATTTCAGGACCAAAAGCAAACGACTTACATAATATATCGAAAATTGGAAACTTGATCTTTCTACTGGTAGCACTGAGCTAACTGCCTTCTCCATTGTAGTTAGATACATCAAAAGTTCTTCTCCCAACCTCTGCGAAACAAGCTGTGGGGATTTTCCTAGGAATTCTTCCAGCTTTTTGAAAGTTGTTTGGCAATCCTTTGCCCATTGGATATCCTTGGGTTTTTTTAGGATGTCATAAAACTTCTCTCCTTTATCAGCCATCTTGTTGGTGAAGAAACCTGATGTTGTCATCTTCCCTGTTAAACTCTGGACTTCCTTAATTCTTCTGGGAGGTTCCATGTCCAGGACTGCTTTTATCTTATCAGGGTTGGCATCAGTGCCCCGCTCTGATATCAAAAAACCAAAGAATTTTACCGCTAAAACTCCAAATGTACACTTTTCAGGATTGAGTTTCATGTGAGCAGCTTTTTGTGTCTGGAAAGTCTCACTTATATCGTCAATGAAGTCGTCCAAGGTCTTGGATTTAATCACAATGTTATCCACATAAACCTCAATGTTCCTCCCGAGCTGCTTCTTAAAGACCTTGTGCATGCCTTGCCGGAATTCTACCCCTACATTCTTCAAACCAAATGGCATTTTGGTATAACAATAGGTCCTGACCTCTGTAATAAATGTCGTCTTTTCCATGTCTTCCAGCACCATTGGAATCTAATGATACCCATTTTAGACATGTAGGAAACACAACCATTGATATCCAGATGTTGAATCCAACATTTGGTTAATACTCGAAAGCGAGTATGAGTTTTTCAAGATCGTGGCATCGAGAAGAGCTTGGATTTCTCGAGTTATGACTTCATTTCTCTTCGGAGCAAAAGTTCTTTTCTTTTACTTTATTGGCTTGACTCCTGGCCGGAGCCCAACTTTGCGTTCCACTATCTCTTTATCAATTCCTTTAAGGTCGGTAGGTCTCCAAGCAAAAAATTTCAGGTACTCTTGAAGGGGGTCGATGAGCTTCCCTTTAATCTTGGAAGGAAGAAATTCACCCATCTTGATCCCTTTCTCAAGGAATTTTGAGATGATAAAAAAATTTTCCCCCTTGCTACCTACTTGGATTCTGGACTCATCATCCTCCATAGGGAGGTCGATAAAATCATCTTGCTTGGATGTTACCAGGGCCTCAACATCCCCATCGACGAGGTTCTACAGCTACCTGTCTATTTCCTTCTAGGGTGATCTAGCTTTCTTCAATCTGGATCCTCATGTACTAGCTCAGCTAGCAAATTTCAACCTTCAGGTCTATGGCCTCTCTACTACCAAGAATTGCATTGTAAGTGTAGAGAAAAAGAGTCTCCTTTATATTCAATGAATATTTTTTCTATACTTTTACAACACTCAATCCTATCATATATAGGACACCTTACAACTCCAACTCTAATTAGGAGACATACAATAGGAAAGATTCTATAATAGGAAATATTTTATACAATAAAACTTCCTAACAAATAGTCTAAAATATCTCATGACCACACTCCCCCTCAAGTTGGTGCAAATATGTCTTTGATACCCAACTTGATAAGTGAGCAACGAAAATCTCTACTTGACACAGCCTTGGTCAATATATTAGCTAACTGGTTGTCAGACCTGACAAATGGTAATTGGATCATTTTTCCATCCAAAATCTCTTAAATGAAGTGTCTGTCAATCTCCACATGTTTAGGTCTATTATGCTGAACTGGATTATAAGCAATGTCTATGGCTACTTTATTATCACAAAACAATTTGATTTTCAAACCTGGTGGATACCCGCATTCAGATAGTAGCTTCTGAAGCCATAAAAGTTGGCATAACCATTGTGCTACACCTCTGAATTCAACTTCTGCACTAGGCCGAGCTACAACCTCATGATTCTTACATCTTCATGTAACGAGGTTGCCTCCCACAAATGTAAGATACCCTGATGTAGACCTCCTGTCTATCACACTTCCAGCTCAATTTGCATCTGTGTAACCCTTTACTTCAAGGTGGCCATTCTTTCCAAATAGCAACCCCTTTCCTGGGGTTGACTTCAAATATCGAATGATGCGCAACACAACACTCATAAGATCCTCTCCAAGTGCATGCATGAACTGACTCACCACACTTATTGCATGAGCAATATCATTACGTGTATATGATAAATGAATCAATCGGCCTACTAACCTTTGGTATTTCTTTTTATTAGTAGGCATCTGATCAAGGTACTCTCCAAGCTTACAGTTTTGCACCAGCAGGCTTGCAATCTAGCATTCCCACTTCGGTTGAAAGATCAAGAACATACTTCCGTTGAGACATGTAAATCAATTCCTTCGACCAAGCAACCTCGATTCCTAGGAAATATTTTAGACCTTCCAAGTTCCTCATCTCAAACTCCCTAGATAATAATTCCTACAGTCTCATAATCTCTACACTATCATAGCCTGTAATAATCATGTCGTCTACATATATGATAAGAGCTGTCCCTTTTCCTTGAGCACTTTTTAAGAATAAAGTATGATCTGAATTACTTTGGGAGTATCCATACCTTCTCATAGCTAAGCTAAAGCGACCAAACCATGCACGAGGGGAATGCTTCAACCCGTAAAATGATTTTTCCAGCTTACACACCCTGTTTGGCTGATCTACACATGTGTATCTAGGTGGAAGCTCCATATAGATCTCCTCCTCCAAATCTCCATGAAGAAATGCATTTGTCACATCAAATTGATGTAAAGGCCAATCCAAGTTTGCAGCCAGAGATAGCAACACTCTTATAGTGTCTAACTTTGTAGCTAGAAAGAATGTTTCCTGATAATCCACCCCTATAAGTCTGTGTTTACAATTTAGCTACCAGTTGCTCCTTCTACCTCTCAATAATGCTATCTGCCTTATGTTTGACTGTAAACACCCACCTATATAATACCGGCTTTTCTCCTTTGGTAGTTCCACAAGTTTCCAAGTTTGATTTTCTCCAATGCCTCTATCTCTACTTCCAAGGCTTGAAGCCATTTGGGATTCTTCATGGCTTCTTCAACCCTGTTTGGAACTTGAACTGAGGAAACCATGGACACAAAGGCTTGTAGTAGTGTGGATAGCCTTTTGGTAGACATATAGTCTGCAATAGGATATCGAGACCGGTGGTCCTCTACAACCGGAGAACATCAATTCGGTGGTTTACCCTTATTATGCCTATCTTGTAGCTTATAACTAGTAAGCACATCAGTATCTTCAAAAGAATCAAGCACGGTAGAAGTACTTACCTCAAGAGCGTTCTTAGGAGCTTGGAGTGGTACTAAAGAGGGAGAAGAGGGTGAAAGACAATTAGGGCTGTTGCAGCTGTGCATTTGTTGACACTTGTTCGGACCCATGCAATAATTCAGTGCTTGTCTCACGGCCATGAGGCAGTAGCACAAAATCTTCAACCTCAGAATTGCATTGTTCGCACCCATCCATCGCTCCTGTAGTCCCAACCTCCCACCGATGCCTAGTACTACATCTAGTCTCCCCCTAAACAGGACATTGGGCGAAAGGAAAATATTACTCCATCTTGGTAAATGTCACATCCATGGTGACATATATGCACTTCCCAGCAAGATCATAGCACCGATACCCTTTCTAAGAAGGTCCAAAACCAAGAAACACACACTTGGCTGCACAAGGGTCAAGTTTGGTCTGATGATTTTTGGGAAGATGGACATAAACGACGCACCCAAACACTTTTGTAGGCAATGTAAGAACCGAAGGAAGAGACACATGGGTGGCACGGCTTGCATTGGCCTGCGATAACTGAGGATACGAGAAGGCATGCGATTTAACAAATAAGCAGCTGTGACTATGGTAGAATCCCAAAACGATGGGGAACATGGCCACCCTCCAACAATTCTCTAGTGGTTTCAAGAAGATGGTGATTTTCGTGCTCAGCAACACCATTCTGCTGAGAAGTCTGAGGGCAAGAAGTTTCATGTAACAAACTATGTTCCTGAAGATAAGTTGCAAGAGGTTTACTTAAGTATTCGCCACCACTATGAGACCGGAGAACCTGAAGTTTGGCCCCAAACTAAGTCTAAATCATATGGTGGAAAGACCGAAAGATAGCATAAGCCTTATTCTTATGTTTCATCAAATATATCCAAATCATACCTGTGCAATTGTCAACAAAGAGGATAAACTATCAAAACCCAGATACAGTAGTAACAAGGGACACAACCCATACATCAAAATGAATTAAGGAAAAAGGAGTAGAACTGATATTCAAATTTTGAGGAAAAGAGGTGCAATGGCTCTTTGCCAAAATACATGTATCACACTAAAAACTAGAATTCGATAAACCATGAAATAACTTGGGAAACAAATGTTGTAAATACCCAAAGGACAAGTAGCCTAAACGACGGTGCTATAACCAAAGTTCCTTGAGCTAATTGTAAATGAGAATGATAGGTTCGTCCGGTCTATCAAGTAGTAATTTCATCCATGAAGTACAGCCCTTCCCTCTTAGTACCACGCCTCGATAATATCCTTCCGAGAATGTCCTGAAACAAGCAAAAATCAGGGTACATAAGCACAATAGGGTTTAACTCACTAGTAAGTTGTCCAACTAATAACAGATGATTAGACAATGTAGGAAAAAGTAAGGTATGAGATAGAGAGAGAGAAGGCTTGATAGAAACACTCCCAACAGCCATCATAAGAAAGCTATGCCTATTGGCATTGTCAATGTGATCTCGACGTGGTGTAGTAGATGTAAGAAGGTCACCAGATTCTAGAGCCATATGATCAGTAGCACTAGAATCAAGTATCCACCCATGTTAACCATCGCCATGTCCATTAGCAAAGACAAACCCACAATTACCTTCAAGATATTCGACATTAGCAGATTCAAGCTCCATGGGAATTAATGACAAGCTGCTAGTCACTAAGGAAGCTTGATGATATGATCTCAAATTTGAAAGGAATTCATCATTCATGATTCCAAATTTTCAAACATCATTAGTGAATTGCCCAAGACTTCATGCAAAAGATTCAAGAGAGAACCATTGACCATAATGTCTTCCAGTATAATCCAATGGATTGAGTCCCATCAATTCAACTCAATTAAAATAGCCAATGTTGGGATTTATGCCCCAAAAGACTATCATTTGCTGAGATAATGGGTAAAAGACTATAATCTTTATAAATAAATACATATTAGCATAACATGCAATAAGGTCCAAATTGATTTAAATAGGTGATCTGTGTGTTGGACGTTCAGCATTGTAAGGTACAGATCACCGAAAGTTTAAGGAATTAGTTCTTGGCCGATTAATGGAATTGGGCATTCCATTGAACAAAGGTCATAACACATTAGTCTCATTTATGTGACTTACCTTTAGTCATTGGGTAGTTTATTCCCGGACTATGTGTTAGCACATTTTGTATGTGCAGAACAGGACCATTCAGCGATTGTTCTCTAAAGGTACTATCAAAGAACAGAGAACAAATATCACTGTTGCTACTGCGTGGACACGTCCCCATGACATGAGTATGGGTTAGTGGTTTGGCGATGCTAGTTCCGTGTGCTTTGATATGTTATGAGCGAGATCACATTATGGAGATCAATAGCTTTGTATGTTAGGTACTTGGAGTTAGTTAGTTAAGACAGACTCATATGCCATTTCATTTATGAGATGGGTTAATCGCCCCCTTGTGTGTTCTTCTTAGTTGGATCACTGAACCCGAGGCCTCGGTAATACAATTGTTATTGTACTGAATATTCTTCTAGTGAGTATTCTTTGTGATTCAATGGTAATAGAAGTAGATACCTAACGATGGTAGATGCTATTGAGTAAGGTATTAGTATGCAAGACCTAAACTCAATAGTGGGTCTTACATAGAAGGGCAAATGTGTCATTACACTTGTAGGTCAAAGACTAAGTGTTGAGATTTATCTCAACAAGCCTTCTGTTTCAACAACAATGTATCATTGAGTACATCATCTTCTTATGGTGATAATGGAAGGTGTTTAGAATAAGTCAATTACTACTATGTAGTAAGGGTATTTTAGTCCTTTTATAGAGTCATGAACATTGTGTCTTAAGGTTTCTAATTTAGCCCTTTTGAGAATGAATGATTTTATATCATTTTTAAATAGGAGATCGGAGAATGAATTAAATTTATTCTAGATAGCATTAAATAATTAATTGAGGAGTTAATTAATCCTTGAAATTAATTATTTGGGCTTGAATAAAAATTAATTAGTTATTTTATTTAGTTTTATAATGAATTTGGACTTAGGTCCATGAGATTAATTATTTGATGAACTAAGAATAATTATGTTGGGTCCATAATCCATTGAATAATTATTGGACCTTTAATTAAATAAAAGGATTGTTGGGCTCTTGGCCCATAGAAAATCCAAATTTCTAATTTAGTTATTTAAAGGATTATTTATTAATCCTGCAATAACTAGAAGATAGAAAATTATGAAATCCTAGAAAATCATAACAGACGTAATTTTTCTGCATAGAGAAAAATTACAGAATATTTGTTTTCTCCACTCCACACAGAATTCTACTATCTTCTATTTTAATTTCTGTTCACATAGATAGATAGGGAATAGATTAGAAGATCATTCACATAGTAGATCAAGAGGTCCAGATCCATTCCACAGGATAGATATTTGTGAATCATCATTCCAGGTATCGTTCTCAATCTTTATGTGAGGGAATATTTTTAAAAATCCTTGAACTCCGAATCTCATTTCCTCTTAGATTTGGGATCCAGTTCCCTTCAGCCAAGCATTGAGATCCCTAAAGTTTCACTAAGAACCCTAGAAGAGCCCTAAGATGATCTCTCGGTCAAGGTGTCTTTAATCCATAAGGATTTCATTCAAATTGCTGAAATGTGTTTTTAGAGTAAATTGTTGTAATGCAATACAAAAGATGGACTGTTTATAGACCCAGCCCTAATTAGGATTCGGGACTTGATTCTACCTTAAGCTAGCTTAAAACATAAAGAAAACAATTAACAATAAGTGGAAAAGTCCAACTAAAGTCAATATTGCCAAGGCTGTAGAAAACAGAGGATCTCTGCTGGAATTTTCTGGCCATTTCTCCACTTCTATACAAGGCTGTCCATCTTGACTTCTAATGCTTCCAAGGGCTTGTTTCCTTGATTGTTCACTCCTTCTTGATGTCCTCTATCACCCATAAGTTGAGTTCCTTCCTTGGTTCATCAGCTATTAAAGGTTGCTCTTCAAGGATTGTTGAAAAGTCTAGCATTTCTTCTCTTCTTTGCACAAATGTGATCAATGCTTTCCCCAACATGGATGCCCTAACTCTTGTGATAGGACCAGCTGGTATCATAGGCATTGGATCACAATCATTCCCCCTCACCTTGAAAGGATTAGTCCTGGAATCGGCTTCATCTACATCAAAAGGAGAAAGATCACTAACATTAAATGTTGAACTCACATTATGCTTACCTTGGAGATCCACTTTGTAGGCATTATCATTGATCTTTTCTATGACTTGAAATGGTCCATCACCTCTCGGTTCAATCTTACTCTTTCGAAATTGAGGAAATATTTCCTTTCTTAAGTGAATCCATACTCAATCACCAACATTAAATTTCATCTCCTTTGTTCTCCCTTGCCATGGCATGCAACTTCTTAATCATTTCAGCCTTCCTTTTTTAATCTAAACTATGAACTTCGTTCAAGGGCAAAGGAGTCAAATCTAGAGGTGTCAAAGGGTTAGTTCCATAAACCAATTCAAAGGGAGAATAGTGAGTAGAAGAACACACACATCTATTACAAGCAAATTCAATGAAAGGTAAACATTCTTCCCTAGATTTCAAATTCTTTTTGATTATGGTCCTTAGCAAGGTTCCTAAAGTTCTATTTACTACCTCCATTCGTTCATCCGTTTGAGGGTGACATGTAGTGGAAAAACAAAATTTTGTTGCCAACAACCCCCAAAGCACTTTCCAAAAATAGCTCAAGAATTGGTATCCCTATCACTAACAATAGTTCTAGGAATTCCATGGAATCTAACCACATCTTTGAAAAACAAGTTTGCAGCATTTTGTGCATCATCAACCTTTGAACAAGCAATAAAGTGTGTCATTTTGGAAAATCTATCAACAACCACAAGGATCTTCCTAGACCTAGGTAAACCGAGCACAAAGTCCATAGAAATATGTTCTCAAGGTGCTTGAGGAATAGGTAATGGCATGTAGAGACCATGTGGTTTAATACTAGATTTAACTTTCTTACAAACAATACACACTTCACACACTTTAATTACATTTCTCTTGATATGAGACCAATGAAAATGTTCCTTAAGAGTATCTAGAGTCATTGAAATGCCAAAGTGTCCCATTAATAATCCTCTATGACTTTCGACAACTAACAATTTCCTTAGAGAGCAGTTAGGCACACACAATTTGTCTTCTCTAAATAGAAAGCCATCATGCAAATAATCCTTATCATAAGACCCCTTTTCAAGTAACAAATATATTTTTGAAGTCATCATCCTCTCCATAAAGCTCTTTAATAAATTAAAATCCAAGCAACCTAGCATCAAGAGTAGTAAGTAAGGTGTATCTCCTTGATAGAGCATCCGCTACCACATTTTCTTTACCTTGCTTGTGTTGAATGATGTAGGGACACGTCTCTATGAATTCCACCCACTTTGCATGTCTTTTGCTGAGCTTTGATTGCCCCGTCAAGTACTTGAGGGACTTATGATCGGAATGGATGACAAACTCCCTTGGCCATAAATAATGTTGCCAATGCTTCAAGGCCCAGACCAAAGCAAACAATTCTTTGCCATATGTGGAGTTATTCAAAGTAGCTCAATGTAACTTTTCACTAAAGTAATCAATAGGTTTCTTTTCTTGCATTAATATAACCCCAATTCCCACCCCCGATGCATCACACTCAATTTCAAACACCTTTGAAAAATCGGGTAAGGATAAGATAGGAGAACTAGCAAGTTTAGTTTTTAGCAATTGAAAAGCACTCGCTTGCTCACTTTCCCAACTAAACTTCACCTCGGACTTGATAATTTCAGTTAGGGGAGCTGCCATGGTACTGAAATTAGGCACAAATCTCCTATAAAATGATGTAAGACCATGAAAACTTCTCACCTCACTTGCACTATTAGGTGTTGGCCAATCTTTGATAGCCCTTACCTTTTCTTCATCGACCTGAATTCCCTTAGATGACACAATATAGCCAAGAAATGTAATTCGAGGCAAACAAAATGAACATTTCATCAAGTTAGCATAAAGCATTTCTAGTCTAAGAATAGTAAAAGTAGCCCTCAAGTGAATAACATGTCCATGTCTCTTGCTATAAACCAAAATGTCATCAAAGTAGACTAATACAAATTTACCAATGGAATCTCTAAGTACATGATTCATTACTCTCAGGAAAATGCTAGGTGCATTTGTGAGTCCAAAAGGCATTACAAGCCACTCATACAAGTCTTGTTTTGTCTTAAAAGCAGTTTTCCATTCATCCCCTTCTCTCATGCGAATTTGGTGATAGCCACTTTTTTAATCAATCTTAGAACAGCATATATTACCACTTAATTCATCAAGCATATCATCTAATCTAAGGATAGGGAAGCGATACTTTATAGTGATCTTGTTGATTGATTGACAATCAATACACATTCTCCAACTTCCATCCTTCTTGGGCACAAGTAGGATGGGTACCGCACAAGGGCTCATGCTCTCCGTCACATAGCCTTTGGAAAGAAGATCCTCCCCTAGTCTTGTAGCTCCCTAGTCTCCTCCGGATTGGTTCTCTAGGCTGCCTTGTTTGGTAATGGAGCTCCCAGTATCAAGTCTTTTTGATGCTCAATCCCTCTCATTGGTGGCAATGCTTGTGAAAGCTCTTCCGAAAACACATCCTCAAATTCCTTCAAGATAGAACAAACTTCACTAGGAAGAGAGTTGTTAGTGTCAATATTAAAAACAATAGATTGCAATGAATGTTTATACATAAGTAAAACTAAAGGCTTGAATCTCATACATACACTCTTCAACTTTCTTTCTTTTGCACTAAAACTCATTTTCTCTCCATTCTTCTTTTCGTTTTTTCTCTTGTTCTTTTCACTCTCATTTCTATTTGGCTTTTCTTTCTTCCCTCCGTCTTTTTCAGTTGTTTCTCTCTCACTCTCTCTTGTTTTCTCCACATTTCCTCTCTTTTCTTTTTCTTCATAAAATTCTTTCATTCTCGCAAGAATTTTCTTTTGATCCATATAAGTTTCATGAGGCTTCAAAGGGCTCAAATGTATCTTCCTTCCATCAAATTCCAATGTATGCTTGTTCTTGTAACCATCATATGTCACCTTTCTATCTGATGGGGCAAAAAAAAAACTAGTTTTATATAATTTTTAATGAATTATTTATTGATAATTCTAGTTATTTTATGCCAATTTGTGGAATATTTTT
>JAOXNR010041019.1:4293-15358 GCA_028571225.1 Parsonsia alboflavescens | reverse complement strand
TATTTATTTGTCAACTAACCAATATGGATTGCTTGCTTTTATATATTTTGTAAATAGATATGACATTTATTCATCAAAAGAACAGGCTTAAAATTCAAAATTTTAAATCTAATATAATAAAATCAATTAAAAAAATTCTTCTTAATTATATGTCATTTATGGTCACTTTTCTTGTATGTTATTATATGTCTTGTATACAATTTTACCCATTCTTTCTTATATTGGTAATACTCTATAAAACATTTTTTTTTCCCTCACTACACTACAAGAGGCATTTTCTAGCAGTTGAAATCGGTCATTTCTGATCGTTTTAATTGTCAAAAAATGCCATTTCCAGTAGTCAGGAGTGTACCGTTATTTTTCTTGCCAAGTTTTTCCCACTTACAATTTTTTTAAAAAATTATACATAGTTTTCTATATTCAAAATTTAATTTAACTATTTAATAAATATAAAAATATATTATTTATATTAATGATTAAACTAATCAAAGTAAAGCCAAATTAATGACAAAGTCAATGATTATTTACTTGATCTTAAGAACTCATGGACTTATATAGAAAATAAATTCACTTACAAGAGGTTTAAGAAGCGATGTAGGATTAGTCACCCATTTTGTATTTTCTGATAGTTTTTGAAATTGCAAAAAAAAAAAAAAAAAGGTCAGAAAACCCTTTATTTTTTCATTGCCCCCCTTGGGCGCCCTAAAATTCAATTCAAACTGCCAAAAAACTCCTTCCTTTCTTGATAGTTTCCATGTTTGCTAAGAAAGTGAGAAAAATCCACCAGAAAGTGTCTGCCAGAAAATCCCTCATTTCTTGTTGTGCAAAAAATCTCTCTTGTGTCTCTCGATCTTAAACAACTTCATAAATATGGGTATTTAGGGGGAAAAAAAAACTTGACCTTCGCTTTCTTAGGAACGACTCCACTTCCCCTTCCCGCACGACGTCGTCCACGACCAACACGATTCTGTTCAGCCATTGGTGAAGGCAACCTAAGCTCTGATACCAACTGATGCAAGAACAATGTAGAAAATAATGACTAAACAGAAGAAAAACAGGAAAATTCTTCGAAAACACACAAGTTTTCGGGAAAACGATTGAAGTCGAAAATTTTAATTAATCAAAAGCTGCCGAAACCAATGAGAAACAAAATATTTAAAGCCAAAAACAAACCCTAAACCAAATCGGAATCGAAAAGTAAAGAAATTGCAAAAATACCCCTAGAAAATAGTAAATTATGAAACTACCACTTAAAAATTGAAAAATTATGACAATACCACTAAAAATAGAAAAACGCCCAAAACTCCATCAAGACGACTCTGGATGACAACTCCAGTCTCATTGATCATTGGGCCGTTCCGGGTCACTCAATCAAATTTGAACCCAATTCGAGCGCGGACCAATCACCTTGGGAATAGTGCCCAGCATCATATAGTACCATTATTCTTTAATATTGTGAGTCGTTCTACGTTACGGGGCTTAAGGCAAACAATTCAATCACCTATTTAGGCCATGCAGCCTCCCAGATTAACTTGAGCCCACTTAGGAACAACGGCCTACCATAATATACCCCTAAGAGGCCTGAGTTGAAGGCCAAGGCATGATAGGAAACAAGATGGATCGCACTTACATATCTCTATACCTCTGAACCCTACAATAAACCTTTTCTTTTAGGAAGTCTCAGACAAAGCAAAAGTCTCAGACAAGGAAGTTAGCTGGGAATATATATTAGTTGAAGAAAAGGACAATTAGAAGAAAAGGATTTCAAAGGAAAGTAATAAAGCAAAAGTCTTGAGAAGAAGGAAGTAATCTCAGTTTTCCTTGTTCCAACTCCAATGCTACAACAGAAAGAAAAGAATTATTAAGCAAAAGCCTAGAAAAGAAACCAATTTCTCACATCTTCTCACAACACAGGCCATTTTTGAATCTATTTCTGTCCTTCTAAGCAAGCAATCCCATCGAGAGTTGCACTGAACATAATTTTTCCAAGCAGAGAGAAGAACAAAGAATGGCGGCTGAACAATTGCTCGATATTGTCGCTGAAGCGGTCCTAAGCCAGGCTTTTTCACTTGCTAGAGAACGAATCAACAATGCATGGGGTCTGGAGGAAGATCTTCGAAGGTTGGGTCAACTACTTGAGATGATTCAAGTCTTGTTATCTGATGCTGAGACCAAATCTACAAACTGCAAATCTGTTCAACTTTGGTTGAAAAGTCTTGAGGATGCTGCAACTGATGCTAACTTTTTGCTAGATGAGTTTGGCTACTATGTTCTCTACAAGAAGATTCAGAACTAGAGCCATGATAAGGTGCGTCATCTCTTCTCCCCAATGAATCCTATTGCATTTCATTTCAAAATGGCCCCAAAAATTAAAAAGATGAACTTGCATTTCAATGAGTTTTGTAAACAATCAGAGAGTATTGGACTAATTGTCAAGAATGAAACAATCATTTCTTCTGTTGATATTAGAAGGGATCGAATTACTGATCCCTTTGTAGTCGATTCAGAGATTGTTGGAAGGAAAGAGGATGTAGTGAAAGTTATGAATCAACTAACTTCTATGGAGGATAAAAATGTTTTAATGGTGACTAGAATTGTGGGAATGGCTGGTCAGGGCAAGACTTCATTGGCTCAGCTGGTCCATAAAAATGAAGAGGTAACCAAGTATTTGGAAAAGAAGATATGGGTATGTGTTTCTGATGTTTTTGTCGTGCAAAATATTTTAAATGATATGCTACAAGACCTCACCAAAACGATTCTAAATTGAAATTGAATCAAGCAATGGTGAGCAAACTACAAGAGAAATTGGAGGGGAGAAGATTTCTCCATGTGATAGATGGCATCTGTGATGAGAATGAAGAGCTTTGGTCTCATATGAAAAGGTGTTTACTTGAGATTGGTGGCTGAAAGGGAAGTAAGATTGTTATCATGACTCGTAGTGAAGTAGTTGTGACAATAACTAGAGAGTTTCACATCCATTGATTAGGAGCTTTAACAGAAGGAGAGAGTTGGAAATTGTTAGAGAAGATAGCATTTGCTGATGGAGAGGGAGCAAAGACTTTAGATTTGGTGAACGTCGGTGAAAGAGTTGTCAAGAAGTGTGGTGGGCTACCATTGGCAATAAAGGCAATAGTAGGGCTAATGTATTCTAAGAGAAATATTAGTGAATGGTCAAAAATTGCAGAAAGCGACATTTGGACCTCTCAAAATCTTCAAATGAGAGTCCTGTCTATTTTGAAGTTGAGATATGATTATTTGCCATCAATGTCACTGAAGCAATGCTTTGCATATTGAACCATTTTTGAAAAGGACAATGTCATCAGAAGGGTTGAGTTGATTCAACAATGGATGGCACATGAGTGGCTTAATCCTTCTCGAGGAAGTAAGCTAGAGATGGAGGATGTTGGAAACAACTACTTTGAAATTTGCTACAAAGATCACTGCTCCAAGATGTCGCATTTGATGCGTTTGGAAACATCATATCTTGCAAGATGCATGATGTTGTGCATGATTTTGTTTCGCATGCATCAAGAGATTGGTGTTTGATCATTGCGTATAAACTAGTGCAAAGGGAAGTTATTAAAGCTGAACATTTGTCTATTATTATTAATTGTAAAGGAACTAATCATCTAGGAATCAAGGTGAATATCCCTCTCCAGTTGAATATTCCTTTTAGGTTGAGATCATTTTTTGTACATAAGGATTTTTCATTTGATGAAACAATCGGTCAATTACCGAGTACATTAGCCAGGTGTAGTTATCTTAGTGTTTTAGTTTTGAAGTACTCAAAGATCAAGAGGTTGCCAAGTTCAGTTGCTAAGATGAAGCACCTTAGATATCTTGACATCTCTCGTACATCCATAGACAAACTGCCAAATTCATTTTCATGGCTCTACAACGTGCAAACCTTGAGAATGTTTTCTTCTTTGAAGGTACCAAGAGACTTTGGAAATTTGGTTAACTTGAGGCATTTCTACATTGAGGAAAATTATTTTCCCATTGGGGGGATAGGTGGATTGACATCTCTTCGGACGTTGAGGTTCTTTATTATAGCAGAAAGGCCTAGAGGCAGAATTTCAGAATTGCAATGTCTGAATCAGCTTGAAGGCAATCTCAAAATACGTGTCTTGAGAGAGTGAGAAATAAGGACAAAGCCATAAAAACTGATTTATCAAGTAAGAAAAACATTGTGAATTTAGAACTTGAATGGCTTCCAGGTAATATATTTGGAGTAAAACGCCTTGGCAACGATGAAGATGTCTTGGAAACTCTCAGACCCTATACAAATTTGAAACGGCTAAATATTGATACTTTTTATGGTAAGAATCTCCCGTCTTGGATGCCATTCCTTGATAATCTAGTGAGTCTAGAGCTAAGGAATCTTAAAGATTGCGAACAAATTCCGAGACTTGACATCTCCCTTGTTTAGAGGTTCTCCGCATTGAACGGATGGAATGATTGAAGTGCATTGGCAATGAATTTTATGGATGGGAAAATCATCAGCAAAGTGCTTCTTCTTCTGTTGTATCTTTTCCATCTCTTAGAGAATTGCATTTAAGATATATGTACTATTTAGATCAATGGTCTGAGCCATCACAGGAATCTTTTCGCAAGGCATTTCCCGTTATTAGATATTGGTGCTTGCATGTGCTGATAGGTTGACTCATTTTCCAAATATTCTGTCTCTAATTAACCAGAGTGCAAGATTTGTTTAATTAAATCCACATATAGAGATCTCTTGGAGGGAAATTGTCTCTCCATAGGACTCTCTCTAACCGAATCCGTTACAGCCAATCTTCTTCATCACATCATGGAGGTTTCCCCCAATCCTTGGCTGAAGAAGTCCTTCTCTTCACTTTTCAAAGATCAAACCACTACTACAACAATTTCTTTGAAGAAACAGCAGCTTCACAAAGGAGAACCGACCTTTTTCTTCTCCACAGAAGAATCGATCAGCTCTCAGAACCCTCCAGATTAGCATTGGTGGGCAAATTCTCCCATGGAAAACAGAAATTGGACAAAATTTTGAAAGATTTTGCATCAATCAGTTTAAAAGGAGATTTCTCAATTGGCTTGATGGACAGCAGAAACATTTTGATTCGTGTCATACTCGAAGAAGATTATTGCCATTTATGGATGAAGGGGGTGTGGAGCTTATATGGAATTCCTCTTCGTATCCTCAAACGGACTCCTCACTTTCATGTAAACTCAGAGCCTTAGGTTGTTCCTGCGTGGGTCACTTTTCCAGACTTGCCATTACATCTGTATCGAAAGGAGATTCTCTACTCCTTTGCTTCTGCAATTGGAAAGCCTTTAAGGGTGGATGCCAAAACAGAAAACTTGACTCGCCCCAGTATTGCTAGAGTTTGTATCGAACTAGATCTGTTGAAGACTCATCCACAGTGAATTTGGGTAGGACTAGAAGACGATGGTTTTTGGCAATTGAAGATACCCCAAAGTATTGCTCTTACTGCTTGAAGATTGGACATTTTATTGGAGATTGTAGACTAAAGCCAATCCATTTGGAAGACGCCCCTCGGTATTGTTCTCATTGCCGGAAGATAGGTCATGAGGTTGTGGATTGTAGAATCAAAAATCCTAGCTTGAAGGATCGTGTGGGTAGGGATCAGAAAAAAATGGATTTACAGAAGACAAAGGAGAGCAAAATAATGGAGAAAAATCGTAACCCCTTGGTGCGCAATCTTTCAGTTTGGAGAGTTAAAGATGTCCTCAAGCGACAACATGTTGTAGGGCTTCAAAATTTAGCAACTCCACCTTCCCTATTAAGCACCTATTCTGTCTCGCTTGAGGAATTGATGGTCATTACATCACCAGCAGTTCAAAAGAGGTCAATTTCAGATGATCCTTTAGCGATATGTTTGGCTGAAGCGAAAATTTTTTCACCATCCAAATTCAAACTTGCACCAGTACTGAATTGGGGTAATTCCATGGAGATTGCAAAGGGAATAGAGGGACAAACAGGTCGAGCTATAGAACTGAGTGATGGGAATACCGATTTGTTTGCTTAGCCAACAGTCAATGGAACTGCAGTCCTGAATTCAGCAGACCTGATCCGTGAAATTGAGACTAATGCTGATCAACTATACACGGTGATTGAGGGCGGCAGAGACAATTTGGGGTTAGTGAGCAATTTTGAACAAGCTGAAGTTCAGCAACTGGGGAATCTGCAGAGGAGATTCAATTGGAGGTTGTTTTGCCAGTAGATGGACCGACCAGGAGCGAGCCTACCCCTATTGCTAAAACGAGGAAAAGGAAAGAAGTCCCACCTCTCATTGTCTTAACAAGGTCTTAGACCAAACGATCAGCCTTTCCGTCACATTCGATATGAAGAGTATTATCTCGAATATTAGAGGTATCAGAAACGATACTTCTATTGCGAATCTTAAACAGCCAATCTATGAGCATAAACCAAATGTTATATGAGTTTTAGAACCTTTTGTTTCAGCAGACCGAATAAGAAATTATGCATATAAATTGAATCTTCCAAATTTTTACAGCAGTTCTTTCGGTAAAATTTGGCTTTTTTAGTCTGAGTTGGTTAACTTGGAAGTGATTTCAGATTTGTTCAAGTAGTTACTTGTTCAATAAAGTCTATGTTGGGTAGTGATGTGTTGTTTTTAGTGGTGTATGCAAGAGGGAACTAGATAGACAGGAGGGATTTATGGACTAATATGTTGCACATTAGTCAAGATTTGTCGCTCTCTTGGCTGATTGCCAGAGATTTTAATTCTCAAAAGGAATCTTTAGGTTCAGTTCCACGTCTAAGGGCTATGAGGAAGTTTAATGAATTTAAGGCTGAGGAAACAATTAATCATTCATTTGTATATTGTGATGCTGCTATTGTAGTATGGGTGAATACCTTTGAAATGGGTGAATACCTTTAATCTCGATGTGGAATGGGTGAATACCTTTGAAGAAATGCTGTTGTATTGGGAGTCATTATTTCAGCAACATGGTGTCCTTGTTAGACTTCTTCCAACTTTAATCCGCAGGGAGATATGGAAATCAAGGTGTAGATTTCTCTACGAGGGTATTCAAAGCATTTCTGGAAATATTATTGCTGCAACTGAAAAACAGCTTCTTGTACTGCAGCAGGTCTTTAATTTGCCAAAGGTGAGCATGCTTTTTGGTACATACCATCCTTCCAAAAACAGAAGCTTTGTTCGGATTGTGCGATTCCGATTGTGTAATCTTGAACGTTGATGGAGCTGCAAAGGTCACAGGTGATTTTTCTTTTGGGGGTGTGGTCAGGCTGGGAAATGGCAAGTTTCAAGGAGTTTTTTCTTTTGCATCGAAATGTTGGGGTTCGAACATAGCAGCTGAAATTACAGCTTTAGAGAAGGGGCTATAATTTTGTGTCAACAATAATTGGCTTTATGTCCTTATTCAAATGGATTCAAAGCAGGTTGTGGAGATGGTTAATGACACAATATCTTGCAATTGGAAGCATCTTATGCAAATGAGACGTATTTTAAGGCTTCTAGTTGTTGGGAATTTTCAGCACATTAATATTTACAGGGACGCAAACCAAGTGGCAGATTCTCTAGTAAATGCGGGTCTCCACTCCGATTACTCTGAAGTTTATTTATGTTTTGAGTTACCTCTTCTTTCTAGAGGTCTTTGTAATTTAGAGCGGTGTTGGGTGTCTTTTTTCCGACTTATTTGTATTTCAATCTTAAATGTTGTTCTGAAAAAAAAAAAAAGACTTAGAGTCTACCAAACATCCCGTTATAAAGCGGTGTTTCCTTGAAAAAAAAAAAAAGGGGAAAAAAAATATTCTGTCTTTGGAGAAATTGAGCACCCAGGATTGCCCTATCCGGATTGAGGATATGTGCTGCCCAACCGACCTCCGGGAATCGGAGATAGAGTTACCAGAGGGTGTTAATTATATTGAATTCCCTGGCCAACTGGAAAAGGCTACAATTTTCCCTCCTTGCAAACTCTGAAATTATCAGGAAATTCTAAAACTCAGTCATTGCCAGTGCAATTTGAGAGTCTCGCTGCATTGACAGAGGTGTCGTTAACTAATTTCCCTAAGATGAAGAAGTTTACGAAGTTGTTATGTAACATACCTTCTCTCCGAAAACTCCAAGTTTCAGGGTGCCAAAATCTTGCACATTTGCCCCCAAGAAAAGCTTTTCCATCTTCTTGCACATAAAATGACCAATCCTGCAAAGAGGCAATCCAGAATGGATAAATTTAACTATTGCCAAGGCTCAAATTTGGGAATTTCCTCGGTAAGAATTCTTGCATTTTTATTTTTATTTTTTCAATTTCTTTGTTTCTTTTCTCTCAAAATTGACAATGCAGAATCTAATTATTGTCTGTGGTGAAATATTGAAGGGACTGAAGATTCCCAAATTTATATTTGTGGTACGTTTGTAATACTGAGGGAAACGTTAGCTCAATGAACATCCCTTCATTGGGTTTGATCATAACAAAAGTTGGAAACTCATGTTAGGTAATAAGTTACTCAGAAATGAATACCTGTTTTGCTTTTTTATGTTCACATGGTGCCTTGTAAAGTACTGCAGCAGTTTTCTATCACTTATTGATTTTTAATTGCATGGAATCTGTCTTCTCCCAAATTAAAACTTATTCATCATGATGTCATTTTTTGTGCAGTTTGGATTCATAATTGCAATGGTGATCATATTTGTGCAATAGTGAGATGTATATGAATTTGGTGTAAGAAAATTGGCAGTAAAATTAAAGAAAGGGAATGGGAAAATTGTTTTTCTCAACGTATGATTCTTGAAATACTTATCGGATTCATTATCTTGATTAGATAATGGTGGAAAATGAAAATCTAAAAGTTTCATTCAGAATTTAAATGGCAATTTCGAAATTCTAAATAGATTCTTTGTTAATCTAAATCGTTGCACGGGAATTCTAAATGACTTTGTTGAAATTCTAAAAGGTTACTTAGAAATTCTAAGTAATTTAACTCTACTTTCTTAGTCTATAAATAGGACCATCCTATTCAATTTTCAAGAGACATGAAAATCATCAGAAAAAACAAGTTTTCTTTCTTCCTCCTTTGCATAAAAATATTTTGATAGTGTTCTTGAGTTAATTTGTTCAAGTTCACTGGATGAAGAATCTTATTTTAACTTCTTCATCCTGTCTATTGTATTCTAAGAGACAAACGTCTATTTTAATCTCGAGCACACATACTAGAGGGCAGTGGATAATTATGCAAATCTATTTATTGTGTTGAACACAAGCCTTGGATAATTATTTCTTATCCTTTTACTTTAATTATCTTTTTATTTATTTTTTATTGTCTTTGCCTGTTGAATACATATTTCTTATATTATTTATAACATTTGGTGTGTTTATGCAGTGTTTCTGTATCTTGAATTATTAAGACAAACACAAATAGAATAATTTAAATATTCATTTCTTTGGTATTTTTTCTTTTTAATTCTCCTAACAATTTATTCTAAATGTATCCCTCACAATTACCTTCCCTTATTTTACAGGGGCTTCAGGAATTGATGGATTTCTACACAATGTTCTGGCAACTTTGTTTCAATCAGAATAGAGAAAGAAAAAAAAAAAGGCTTGAGTCATGCGAAGCATTGTGTTTTTAATTTTTAAGTTGTTTCATTGGTTGTAAATATTTTTATTTTGTTTTTATAATTGCCACATAAATAATATATGATTATTAATTCGTTTAAAATGCCTTATAATATAGTCAATTTAAAAATATATATATTTTAATTTTGAAAAGTAACATTTACAATATTGTAAGTAATATTATATAAACAATAGATGCACTATAAAATAAACTAACTTTTTTAATATAGTTTAATATTTATATTTGTGTGTTTATTTTTATTCAAGATCGATATCCCATTTATTATTTTCAATTTTAAAAACAAATCGAAACTATCAATGTCAAAACTATCCTTTTCTCATTATTATCATTGTAATGGTTGTGTTTTATATATATATATATATATATATATCCCCAGAGAAGTTGCATGTACAAGAGAATTTCTCATATATCCGTTAATTATATTCTAAAATAAAATAATAACTTAATATATTAATTTATATTATCATGGATTATTGAAACTTAAATAGACATAGAAAGGTGAGTATCCTGTTAAGGAAATGAAGAGTTACTTGAAAGTTTATCCTATTAAGCAATTAAAGAGTCACTTGGAAGTCTAAGGGTCATTTATCTGGTTATAAATAACCTATTGGAAGCAACAGTCAAATACATTCCAAATTAGATGTATTAGGTGTAATATTCCAAGCAACCCTCATCTCCTCTAATCTCAAAATCACTGGATTATTATTCTATAATTTTCTCTCTGTAAATTTAACAATATCATAGATGGCTTTAAAAGGGAGGAAATATTACACCAATATAATGGCATCCATGTGAAGAATACAAGTGTATAGAATCTAAGATATGCTACAATTATATAAAATACTATTTCAGTCCAAATTTATTTACTCTTTTATGTGCATGAGTTCAATTGTTCTACTTGAAATAGAGCTTGATATAAAAGGGACTTAACCGGTCCCCTTAATTAATTTAGAGTCATACATCAACCCAAAACAACCTAAGCTTACTTGATAAAACGACCTACCATAATTTACTCCCAAAAGGCTTAACTTGGAGGCCAAGACACAAGAAGAAACAAGATGGATCACACGACCATCTATATACTTTAAGCCATATAGTGAATGTCTTTACTTATAGGTAAATGGGTGGCTGAGAAGATACTAACGATCACGCCTTCAGGGGCATAGTTCAATAGTAAACTTGGTGAGAATTGATATAGTATCAGCCTCTCCTCTGTATGTAGGGTGAGAGATCGATTCCTGTCAAGCTCTAGGGTTGGTTCGTTACTTGCAGTGGTTAAAGGGCAGGCCCTCTCCAAATCTCACTGAGACACATCCCTCGATTTGCAACCTTCACGTGGCCAAGAGGTGGGAATGTATGAGGTCCTTATTTGATAGAGTTCACCATTTTTTTTTTTAGAGATACTAACGATCACTTTTTTTTCCTTCTCATTAATGTTTT
>JAOXNR010041008.1:0-19961 GCA_028571225.1 Parsonsia alboflavescens | reverse complement strand
GAAAAGTTATATAATCTCTTTTTTCTTTCTTAATCTGTTCTTTATATTTCTGCAAATCTTTATAGTAAGAGGTCTGATGTAATTTATATGATCTTACAGAGATATCCCAATTATGGCATACCAGCTGAAAAGATTGTTTATCAATGACAAATAATCTATCGATTATTAATTCCAAAATATCTTGAGATAATTTAGAAAAATCTGGTTTTGGTTTCAAGTGATCTTTTTCCATTCATTTTAATCTTCTTTTTCTTTTCTCTCCAATTTTTTTTTTTTTTTTTTGTAAATTGTATATAGGAAAACAACAATATATGAAAACAATAATAGTCGTTATATTATCGTAGAATAAGATTAAAAAGATATACAAAGTCTCTGTTATCTCTATCTAATCTACCGTTAAGATATTCTTTATAATAGTAACTAGTATGTTTATAATAATTTTTAATAGCAAGATCACAGTTGGTACATGTTTCTTGTAGATTTTGTCTATTAACAATAAACAGTTTAAATGCAATTAATTCTAGTATATCAAGTGGTAAATCTGAGTAATGTCTTTCAAATTCCATATTTATTCCCTAAATAAAGAAATCATATTATTATAAGATCATAAAATTCTTTCAATTTTTAAAGAAAAGGTCCACTATGCTTCCGTACCTTTGCTTCCGCTTTGACCAAAATTATTCCGGATATCCGATGGAACTTTTAACATGCATCTCAGCATCAACCTTAAACCAGGTAACTTTTCTACCATTCCTTCAAAATAATCCAGCACAGCCTAAATTCGTTTTCTACCTTTAGGTATAAGGAAACTTGGGTATAGAGTATATGAGAAATTTTGTATAAAAGAACAACACTCTTTCTATTGGGAATGAAAAGGAAATGATTTTATTCACTCATGCTTGAAAACTTACGAAAGTAGTATAGGTTTACAACACACAAAAGCTGAAATTTTTTACAAAACTAACTAGTACAAAGGTTGAAATTTTCTTCTTTCTCTCTTGGTTTTTTCTCTCATTTCTTCTTCTTTAATAAAAAAAATTATTTTCAAGATTACTTAATAGAGATTAGATAACTCTTTTATTACATAGTTCAAAAAATTAAATAAGATATGTTGTAGGTTATTTATCAAATTTAATATATATTGTAAATTTTTTTCTAGTACTAATTAGAACTAACTTATTATTTTTATGACTTAGTACTACAAAAGTATATTTAATGATATTGTGTGAAAGTAGTATTAAAAAATTAAGAGAAAACGAGGGGCATTTTGTGTAAATACAACCTGAAGACTAAAGTTAAAGGCGTCGACTATGATACGGCAATACTTGCGTCACTCATCAAACTACTTAATCACTTTTCCAATTTCCATAGAACCGCCGCTCTTAATAAGCCCAATCAAACGCTGCACCCAGGACTCCCTTTCCCTCCCACCATTCACTGTGCCCAAGATTCTGTTTTTTTGCTTTGGGTCATGGACAGCGGTCTATCATCTTCCCCTCCACCGCTAGATGCCTATCAGAATCCCCTTCTCCGACGCCGCAACTCCATTCCTCAGTCAGTCGTCGTCCCTGCTACTCTCAACCTCCCCCAGCAGTCGTCGTCCTGCACCGGCTCTTCATGTACGTTTTCTTCTTCTGCTTCCTCCAACTCATCCACTTCTACATCGTCAGCATCATCTGGCGAATTCGACCTGATATCAGTTAAGCCCGTTTGTTATACTTCTTTGCGGGACCTCTTACCTTCCACCGCCGTCAACTCTCCGAAACTCAAGTCTCCCTCCCAGAATCATGTCCAGTCAGGCTCAGAAATCACCATCAGGAACCGCCTCGTCAAGCAGGCAGCATGGGCTTACCTCCAGCCCATGTCAACCTCACCGGACTCCTCGGGCCGGAACTTCCTCCGCCGCCTCTGGGACCAATCCACCAGCGAGAACCCGCTAGCGCCCCTCTTCCGCTTCTTCAATCGCCACATCTTTGGTAGACTCAACCGTGCCTTTGATTGGTTCCTTCGCACCGTTTGTGTCCGAAGCTCCAGATAGCAATTAAGAATACCAAGCAACAGACGGAGATGCCTCTGTGAATTGTCAACGGCAACCCGTTTAAAATTTGTTTCTTTTGATAATTAATTTGAGATCTATATTGAAATTTGGATTTGTCATATCTAAGGAACAAATGTACAATTTCCTTTTCTTGTCAAAGAGATAGAAATTTGAATTTGCAAGAGAAAAAAAATGAAATTCCATAAAGAATGGCCTACATTTTTGAATGTACAAGTTTTTTACTTCCTTATCTTTTCTCATATTCTGTTTTTGAAGAATGTGTTTCTTTACAATCGCTAAGACTAGTGGGACTGGGAGCCTATGGTGCGCCTAAGTTTGAGCTGTTGGAAATTGTGGTTCAAATGTGATTCTGGGCTATCCTTTGGGTTGGTAGCATCATCTCGGTCCACCAGCCCTACGCGGACGAATTTTGTTTGGCTATGGAGGACGACTTGGACCGGTATTGATTTGATGGCTGTGGTCACAGAGCGGTCGGTTGACTACGATGGTGGGGGAGCTGGAGGCCGCCGCCTATCGCCTATCAGATGGCTGTTTGTGCCTCTTGAATATGCCTCCTGATTTAGGAAGGGCCGTGATAGTTTCTTGCTTCTCCGACTTCTGACCCTGCAAATACCAAAAGAGTTTTGAGTGACTAGAAAACGTTAAAACAAGAATTGATAATGTTGATGGTGATGCTGATGCTGATGCATGAAGGAGATGGAGCCCAAAAGTTTTGACCAAAGAGCAAAAATTTGTGGTTTTTCGTAGCTTTGCTTCGTAGTTCTTATTGGTCATCTACTTGTGAGATGAGCTTGCTGTGTCAAGTTAAGCCTGCTGGCACCGAGAAAAAGTTGAGAAAATTAAGGGGGGCAAAAAAAGAATCCTTCCACATTTATCCACATCAAAAGTGGACCGCCATTAGAAGTGACTGTGGAGCCATCTCATGATTTGTAAGATTGCAGACGTGCAGCCAAGACTTTTGATTCCATCATTGCTTGACAACATTCCATTTTCCTTTTGAATCACCTATTGAAGATCAGTGAACTTGTCCTTAAGCATAAGTTAACTACTACTATTGGTTCATGAATTCCTACTATTTGTTCAATATAACAAACTGATTTAGACTAATGAAGATCTTAATGATTGGAAAATGGTGAGTGGAATCATGACCCTAAAAGGACCTAGTGAGGATAGCAGCAATTGCAGTAGTTCAGTGCTGTAACTTTCCATAACTCAGGATGTCAAACCAGAATCTAAGTGGTTATTTTGTTCAATGCGAGTATGTGATGCACACCAATGAGGACTCAACTGCGGATGCAGGAAAATTTGGAAGGAAAGGACTTATACATACCTCTCGCTCTAGGCTGGGATATCTGAGCTTTTCAACCTGGGAAGCTATATAATGGAACATTTGGAGAAATGTTCCTTGCCCCAGCTCCGTGCAATTCTGCCAATAGTAAATGAGGAAATCCCAAGCTCTGGCCCTAAATTCTTGCAGGTTCTGATCAATATCTGTCTCATGTTTTGACAAGTAGGGCTTGAATAAGGTTTCATAGACGAATCCAGTTCCCTGTAGAGTCCACATTGGAAAAATGTGAGCAAATCTGAAGCCAACAGAAAGGAGAAAAAAACCATATTACTAGCTCCTACATTGGTGAGGTTTTAGTTATACCTTTGTCTTTGGATACCACAAGTAAATGAACAGTGCCAACTTCATCTCAGCATACATTGGCAACCTAGAAATGGAAGATTTTAAAGTTAACAGAAACAAGAAACCACAGACAGCAACCATGTTGTGTAAAGGAGGAGCCTGTGTTAAGAGCATACCAGGACACCAGCACGTCCATAACTTTCTCAAGCACCGTGACAATAGCAACAAGAATCCTGAAAGATGACCACATTTTTGTATCTTATTGTCAGCAGAAATTTGACATCCCAATAAAGAAAAGCAATTGAAATATCCAAACAACTAGAGACATGGACCAACTGAAGATTTCTTTTTCCCCAGTCTTATGTATCAATTGGAAAGTGACCTGGTTGTTCTTTTAGTTAAACCAACCAACCAACCGCACTGAAAACCAGCATCAATTAGAAGATTCACCTAATTTAGTTGTTGTAATAAATTACCAAATAGATTCTTTATATGAGTTGAAGTTTCTCAACCTCATAGCTTTGTTCAGCAAGATGGTCTGTTTCTGGTAATTTTCAATCAATTCACAAATTAGGTAGGATTTGTTAACCTGATCGGAAGATACCTAGAGATTTCTTAAAGAGAGGCAGTTTCTAAAACCTCCCAAATAAAACCCGGTGACTCGTAAATCCATGATCTCCAGAATTAAAGTGGTTGTTTCAATAGGAAAAAGAAAATAGAAATCATCCTCGTACCAATAGCGGCACCAAAACCGGAGTTCCTCAATCTGAACTTTGTTCCTTTCAACAGTTTTGAAACACTCAAAGGCAGGGTAAGCATATCCCAGAACCAGCCTGGCATTGGGAGTGGAAATGATTCAGTCAGTCATTCTAGAAAAAGTCGACTATTCAGAGGACACCAATTCAAAATTCTTCAAAAAGCAGAAAAGCAGCGAAAACAAAAAGGGAAAACAGAGAGAATCAACAAAACAGTAAACAGAAATGGGATTAGACCACAAACATACACTAAAACTCTGGTAAGAAATTCTCCCAACATCTTTGAAGAATCAAAGCCCTCCTCCTAGTTTCCTGCAATGTAAAATACCCAAACAAAATTTCTTTATCAATACACTAATATAATTCAATAAACCCAGATTCTCCGCACAAGAATTGGCATAAGCCGACACAATCAATTGATTCAATAGGCACAACCTATATATCACGAGAACTGAAGAAGAAAAATTCCAATCCAAGCCAAGAAGAAGAATAAGAATAAAGGAAATGAGAAACTCGACCTGCTTTGCTTTCTAATGTAAAATATGAGCCAAGCAAGCAACTACCACCGCTAAACGCCGACCAAAAAAATCAGAGAACCGCTCTTGCTCTTCTGAACAAAACAATACAACAATCAGATAAGCCCAAATTACAGAACAAAAAAAACCCAAAAAATGCTCAGCCCATTATCAATTAATTCAAGAAAAGTGGAAGAAGAAGACAAGATCAGGAACAGAATACCGCTCTTACCTTGGTGCGAAAGCTAGGATCTTTGGCTTCCTAGAGGTATTTTAAAAATGCAATCAAACTCCCAAAGAACGTGACAAGGGAGGAAGATGAAGTTGGTTAAAGTATATATGTATACACAAACAGAAACACACAGAAAATGCAAATGAAGTTTCAAAGTTTGTGCCGTAGTGTTGGGTTTTATAGGATTAAAGCGTAGAAGAAAGAGAGGGATTTGAGGAAGCTTTTCCTTTGAGGGGATTTCTTGCCACGAACGCCTTCTCCTTTCTTTTACACGTAACTTATATTTATTTACAGAGTACAAAAAGGAAGAATTTCGTCTTTTAATAATAATAATAAGTCTTTTTTAAATTATAGTTTTATGATTTAAAATTTTGAAAAATCGTGCATAAATAGAATACACATTTTTGAAGATCTGATAAAAGGGTAAGTTTTTGGGATTCTTCAACCGGGTCAAGAATTTGGCGGTTATTTGTTCTATCAGGGTTATAATCGTCATTATAGACAACGGTTTTGGCGACTGGGACAGTGGAGGAACACGTTCTGTGAAATGGTAAAGATCGGAATAATTCAAGTTGACCTTAAGATTAAATTGATCGGAATGCGTCAAAGTTTTCTGGAATAAAATATGAATCTTTCTTTTGCACATCGCTCATTGGATCGGAATCACAACTACGCTATTGGATTGTGAGATTTTGCATCTTTTTCTTAATTGAGTTTTTAAATACATAAATGGTTAAAATAAACTTGATTTTAAAAATTTTGATATAAATTAAATCGAGTTTTTAATACTTACTCTAATCTTTATTATTATAGTATTAAAATTAGACTCCAATCTAGGGATCAATTTTTTACTTTTTGGATAAATTAAATTTTAACAGACGAGGTTAATTTACTTTATTTTAATATAGCAACAACAATTTATTAATGAATTTTAAATAAATTAAAAGGTAAAGATTCAATTCTGAATATTTCAAAACAAAAATAAGAATTTTAAAATTTTAAAAATAATAATAATAAGTGAGAGATAATTTTTTTTTAAGATGAGAAAGTAGTTAATAAAATTTTAAATTTAAAAATAAATATTTTAATTGACAAAAATACTATAGAGGGACACGAAACACACTTTACCTTAGGAGTACTCTAATTAAGTTTTTAACGGTCAAAATTAACAGTCAACCGTCTTTTTTTTAAAATAAAATTTAATTAAGTATTCTTAAGATTTAGTTTATCCTTTTTATGATTTAGTTTATAAAATACATTTTTTTAAAAAATTTTATAGAAGAATTTATTTTTTGTTAAGAGTTTTTATACAATTAAATCCTCAAACTTTACCCTTTTAGAAGTTTTAGTTCTTAAAATTTTTTTTTTTTACCTTTATCATCTTTAAAGTTTTTTTTTTTTTAACTTCCTTAAAGTTGACTTCAAAATCAGGTGATTTTTTTTAAGAATCCTTTCAAAATAATCAAAATATCTGATCATAAATTATTTAGGAATAATAAAAGTCATAATAATAATAATAATAATAATAATAATAATAATAATAATAAAATTAAGGATCAAAGCTTCGAAAAGAGTAAAGTTTGAGGATTGAATTATACAAAAGCTCTTTTCATTAATAATAGACTGAACTATTTACCATTAAAAATTTAACGGGAGCACTTTATAAGACGTGTTCTGTAGTGCTCCATAGCATTGCTATTTTAATTCATTATGATCCAAAATTATTATTCATGAAAATATAATTTTTTTTTTATTGTTATCCAATGAATATTTCACTAATGATTCAACATTTAAATCAACAACCCATGCATCCCATGTGTTAAAACTTTCTCTAGTTTGTAAAATTTTTCATAAAAAAATAAAAAGGAAAAGAGTTTTACTCATAACTGATATGCTGGTCCTCACATTTTCTTTGCTTGTAAGTAACATAAAGTGACTTGCAAGTGCCAAAAAAGGGAAGAAATTTCTCCATTGGGTGCCATTATTCATTTTTCCTGTGGCTCTTCATGTCATATATGCCTTTTGAGGTCAATTCTATCTTTTTTTTAATGTGTGGGAAATGTTTATATAACCCTTTTTAATTAAATTGGACTCTCCTTAATGATATGAATTTATATACAATTAGAATGTTGAAACTATAAATCATGTCACCATTGAAGTTGTTCTTTTCTCTTTTAATTTAATCATACGATTTTAAAAGAATTATTGACACTTTTAATTCATGAACTATTTTGATTTTTTAATTTTTGTCAATAATATTTTATTTTATCGTGTTTGGTCATCCCAAAATTTCAATATGATAACTTTGGTCCATATTGTTTTATTTTGTTTTTTTTGTTTATTAAACTTTTTTTTTCTTCAAGTTCGATCATTTTCACCATAAGTATATTTTAGACTTTTTTTAACAAAAATAATAAATGTATTTTTGACACTTCAAGTTTTTATTCCCTACTAAAATCCTCTGGCATGTTTTTCAATATCTTGATAGCTCCTGAACGTCCATTAAATTTTCAGCCGCAGCTGCGTATTTCAACAATTGGGTTGTCTGGCCACTCTATTAGTTTGCTCAGGGGACCATGTTCTGGGTTCTGTTTGTGCTTGGCCATGATTGGCACTTGATTTCATTTGCAAGAAAGTTGCAACCCTAATTTCGGTGCAATTTGTTATTTTACCCTTCGTCTCTAACATTTTTTATTATTATTATAAAATAAAACATTGTATTTGGTCGGACCGATAACGAAATTGTATAAAAAATGTGAAAAAGGATGTTTTAGCAATTCAAAAATATTTTGAGGACTAAATTTACAAAAAAACAAAAGAAAATCAAAGTCACTAAAACGTGAAATTTTAGGGTTGTAACTCATCAATTTTCTAAATTTTTAAATAATTTAACCTTCTAATAGATAATTTTTCAAATTGACAAAGTTGAGTAGTCAAATTGTCAATTTAAAAAATTGGGTGATCAAATTGAAAAAACCATACAACTTCATTGGTTATGAAGAATTAGAAGTCAATAAATAAATAAATAAATATATATATATATATATTTATATGTATGTATGTATAAATTTATATTATACAAGTTGGAATTTCTTTTACTTATTTTGTCTCTAGATTTTCTATAACATTTTATTACTCCATAGTTCTTATTAAAGATCATTTTTCATAATTTTTCTTGTCCCTTATCATGGATCAATTCTTTACGATCTTTATCCATTCTTTCCAATATTGTCCCTACTCTTAAAAGATTTTTCTCCTCAATCACAACCTATCTTTCTCTTAAACAACTTAAAAAATAGGGGCATTTCGGGGAAAAACTTTAAATCAATATTAACAAAATCAACGCAAACAATATATAATATATAATTGGGGAAGGGAGGAAGGATTATCCAACTTCTAGACTTTTGACCATTACAAGAGTTTCCAGAATATTATGGACTAAATGGTGAACGTTGAATCCCCGAGCCAAAAAAGACTACACAAACCTTTGATGCCTTGCGATTTGATTGACTTTGCTCATTTCAAGTCGTATTTGTACAGGAATATTAGCAGCCTCGACAAGAAAAAATCCCCAATTTGTAGACCTGTCCGAAATGCATCCAGAATACATAAAATTGGGGGGAAAGTATATATATCTCTATTTTCATTTAAAAATATTTAAAATTGAATATCCACTTTTTATAAAATAAAAATATTTTTAATTTAAAGTTTCATTAACTACTTAAATTTAAGAGATTTATTTATAAGTTTTTTTATTAACAGTATATGTATCAATTTATATATATCTTGACTGTCTGACTAAATGTTACAACTCATTAAAGTTAGATAATGCAGTAGAATTGCGTTGAACTCATGATATACGCTATGCAGCTTCACCTTCGAATCTTCCTTAAATGTTAAATTTTAAGAGAGTTACGTTTTACTAACTATTTTAATTAAAATTATAATTTGGTAAATTAAAGCTAAAGACAATCATTAATTTTTATATGTATAGTTAAATGGACAGCAATCATTGCTCACACATCTTTAGCTTCACGAATCTCTAAAGTATGATAAATATCTTAATAATTATTTTTTAATTATTACTGTAATTAAATGAATTCGAACTTTATTAAATACAAAACAAAAACTTAAATTGGATGTTGTGGTCGAACTCATTTAACTTGAAGAAAAACAAGCAAAGTTAGGTTATGTAGTTCGTTTAATTGATGTTTATGTATGCTTTAGTCTTAGTATGATATAATTATTGGTGAAACAGTTAATATGTGTAAAATCTGACTCGGATATTGTTAAAAACAACTCACTTTAAAAATGCCAAAACAAAAACAATATTTAATATTTAATTTGCAAATTCATATAAAGACATTTAATTCAAAATGGGAAAGATTATCACGTGTGAAAAGAAATTTGAATTCTACTTTGAAAAATTTCCAATTTGATTGCTTTTAATGAGATTAAAAAATTATGTCAGATTGTTACTTATGTCCAATTAATTAATTAATTAAATGAGAGTCGTTCAACCATCCTATGGTCTTTTCTGGATTCAAATTATACCAATACTATATTCATTATTTAAACCTAAAACAAGATTTTTTCTTTTTCTGAACAGAAAATTTCTTAGAACAAAGCGAATTTGAAACGTCAGACCATATATTGATTTAGAACACCAGATGCAGAGCTAGCCCAGGAAGATATCCAGGAGGGCCCACGTAGGTCCAAGAGGCTGCAGGAGAAGTTTCAAGGCAATCGGAGATGATTCGGAGAAGTTCGGAAAAGTTTTTGGGGTCGGAACGTAAGAACTGAAAAGTTGCGAGAGCATCAGAATGGACTCAAATTTGACGGGTCGATCCGGGGCAGTCCAAGGAGTATTACAAACAGCTATGCTGTGATTAAGGCCTTTTTTGGCCATCCGGGGTCATTTGGATAGACTTTTGGACCTTTTAAAAACTTTACGGGTCTTTTCGTAATTTTTCAATTTTTGATTTAGGGTTTATTTAAATCTGATTTCTGTTTGGTTTTGCAGACATTGTTGTTTCAATGAAGTTTTGAGTTTTCAATCAATAAAATTCGTTTCTCATAGTGTCTCAAGAATATTGTCGTTTTATTTTTTATTCTCCCTTTTCTGTAATAAAGCTTTCGAGTGAAGTTATTTACAGTTGAGGTTCTATAATTTTCCCCACCATATTTTTTTTCCGTTTTGCGTCACTGACGCCCTGCCACGAAGCTACATTGATATTTGCCAACTGGTTTGCTCATAAGTGGTTTAAGTTTGTTTGCCATGACTTTGGAGATGGTTTTGATAATACATTACGAAAGGCGATGGGTCGGAATTGAGAAGCCCTCTTTGGATGTCTGTGTTTCGATATGAGTATGATTAAGGTCTCATTGAGCTCATCTGTTAAGTCCTACATGTGTCAAATCTGCTGAACCAACTCGACTATAGCGGTACCAACAATGGTCCAGTAATGTTGATAGAATTTTGGAATGACTCCATCCGGGCCTGGCACTTTGAGGGGGCTCATTTGAAAGATAGCTTCCTTGATTTCAGCCGAAGATTGCGGTTTGTTTAGGTTGTCAAGCTCCAAATCCCCCAACTTGGGAAAACACCGATCAGAAGGATTGCAAGGGGAGGTCCTTTCTGCAGAATAGAGTTGGACATAGAAATCTCGAATCAGCTGTTTTAGAATGGAAGGGTCTTCTTGCTAAGTATCAGTGCCATCTACGAGACAGATCACCTTTCGCTTTTTCCGCTATTGAATGATAGAAAGATGGAAATACTATGTGTTGTGGTCTAATTCTTTCAGCCATTTAGCACGTGACCTTTGTAACCAGAATAGCTCTTCTTGTTCTAGTATGATATTGTATTCGCTTATTAGGTCTTCTTCCAGTGTAGAAAGGAATGTTGACGGATCTTCTAGGAGGGCTCTTTGCACCCCAAGTATTCTTTTTTGACATATCTTATTCCTCCTTAGGATGCCACCATATTTAGAGTGGCTCCAGTTTGTAACCTTTTCATTCAATGTCTTTATGGAATTTCTATATGATGTCCTTCCATCCCCTATGCATCTTTGACCACATCCTCAAATCTATGGTCTAAAAACCAGACTGCTTCAAGTTTAAATGGTTTCCCTTCAAATCCTTCATGAGATGCAGCTCCCCTGTCAATTAGTATAGGTTGACGATCAGAATATGTTCTTGGAAGATGATGAACTCTGGCATATTGAAACAAAATTCTCCAACCTTGGTTGCACAGTGCTAGATCTAGCCTTTCATAGATACATCCCTCATCATCCCATTTATTTGTCCAAGTGAAGGATGGACTCGAAAAGCCTAAGTCTAATAATTCATATTTGTTCATCATATCCATCATACCCCAAACAAGGTAAGGCGAAATTTTATTTCCTCCTTGCTTTTCCTCATCATCAACAACTTGATTGAAATCACCAACCAAAAGCCATGGTCCTCCAATAGCTGGATTAAGGTCACATAAAAAATGCCAAAGGAAAGCACGAGCTTCTGGTCGGGGAGAAGCATAGACGGTAGAGAGAACCCAAGAAATAGAGGTACCTCATTTAATAGCTAGAGATACCACTTGATAGGTGCATGAAAGTGGTTCAAGATCAACATAATTTTCATCCTAGAACACCCAAGTTAATTCGGAAAGCCCTCGAGCCTCTGTTGCTACGATCCGTTTCGAAGAGGAACATTGAAGTATTTTCTCAGTTTTGATGCTCGCCACCTTTGGTTCAACAATGGCAATCCATGGTTTTTGTAATTGAACTAAATCCATTATGGACAGATTAAATGAACTTGAGGAAGCATCTCAACAGTTCCACATAAGAATCTTCATAAGGAGAATTTGCTGAATTAAAGCTGAGTCAGATCAAAATCCGATGCCATGGTATCTTGGTAACCAGGCTGGTGCTCTGCTGGAACATCTCGATATTGCAAAAGACTTGGGTCCTCATGTATAACAGCATTCACAAGGGTTTCCTTAGAGTCCCGAGATTGAAGGGTTCGTGTATGGCATTTGTTTGGAGGTATGGGAGTTAAACCTCTCTGGTCATTTTGAGAGTTGGTGACCTCCAAAGCAGAAGAAAAAGTAGGTACAATCAAGTTGTAAGTTGAATATTTGGAGGACTGTCAATTAACACCTTTTTTGATTTCCTGCTTTGCATAGCTTTTGAGGATTTTTGGAAGTCACCAATGCTTGGGCATGTAAGTTTCCATGCATGTATGTTTCAGTTCTTGGCCATCTCATAGTATTATTGTGGGTTTTGGAAGAAGTCAGATGGACTCCACTTTTGCCACGTCGATTAGAGGTGCTCACTCCTCTAGAGTTTATGTTGCGTTGGTCTCCATGCATTCCTTACAAATAGATGGCATGATTCGGATAGACCCCTTGGATCCTATTCTTAATAGCCTCCACTGGCTCCATCGAAATGTCATATGCAAAATCTTCATCAATATAATGTAGAATATAGAACCTGGTGCCAGTTTGTGTTTTAGTCCCAGAAAGAGATGCGCCATTTGTCATCTTAGGTTGAGTCCTACTCAATTGCAAAGGTTCATACACAATATTTTTGCCTCTTTTTTTGTTCCCACCCAACTCCCGAGAGTTTCCAGTTATCCTTTGAGTAGATTTAGGTTGGAGACCTTTCACAATTTCAACATCCAAGGTCCAAAAGGTTGTTCCATAGAGATGGAGGCATTCTTAAAATGTTGTGGAGCTTTGATTGAGTCCATTGGGGCGGTAGAGATGCCCTCCCCGATATTGGCTGCTACTTGGACTTCCTTCTGGAAGGAACAATAATAAATTTTGTGACTAAAGGCTCCACACCCGAAGCAACTCAGGTGTAATCCTTTGTATTCAACAGGTTGGGGGTGACAAAGGATATAGATACAAGGAATCAAGGGGCTCGACAAGTTGATTTCTACACATACCCTTGCATATCGTCCCTTGCTACATCAATGGTCGTGCAGTCCACTTTAATAGATTTTCCAATCAAGTTCCCCATTCTAAGGAGGATTGATTCTTCAAAGAATTCTATGGGAATTTCTGGGAATCTAATCCAAACCATGGTTGTTGTGATTGAATCCAGGGAGGGATGGAAGTTTTGTTTCCACTTTGAAATAGTTACATAGTGGCCAAGTACCATCCAAGGATCCTCACACAACACCCGATCATAGTCTTCCTTACTGTGAAAACGTGTAAGGAAGTAGTCGCCATCAAGGTCCACGTGCACTCCCATTGTAAATTCCAAAGGGCTCGAAGTCGTTGAATTAGGAGTTTAGTTGAGATAGTCCGCCCCAGTAATTTGATGACTAATGCTCTTTTCCACGGACACCAGAGTGTGCGCCAATCTTTTGTAGAGAGGTCGATAGTAGGCCAGTGGGAGTCATTCTCCCTTGCTTTCTATGTGGGAGGCAAGTCTTCCATTGGGTCATTTTTTTCATCACCAACATAAATTGGTGGCTTAACTTTTGGGGCTTGGACAATAGTAGCAAAGCTTTTTTTTCGGTCTGGGGATGGCAAAACAAGATGGGTACCCAACCTGATTGACACAGAGCTAGCCCACGAAGATATTCGGGAGTTCCCACGCAGGTCCAAGAGGCTGCAGGAGAAGTTTCAAGGCAATCGAAGATGATCCGGAGAAGTTCGGAAAAGTTTTTGGGGCCGAATCGTAAAACCTAAAAAGTTGTGGGAGCATCAAAATGGGTTCAAATTTGACGGGTCGATCCGGGACGGTCTAGGGAGCAATACTCATTGCTATGCTATGACCTAAGCCATTTTTTGGCCATCTAGGGTCATTTGGGTGGACTTTTGGGCCTTTTATAAACTTTTGGGGTCTTTTTGTAATTTTTCCTATTTTTCGGTTGTTTTTTTCATGAAGCTTTGAGTTTTCAGTCAATAAATTCAATTATCTTAGTGTCTCAAGAATATTGTCATTTTATTCTTGATTCGTCCTTTCCTGTAATAAAGCTTTTGAGTGAAGTTGTTTAAAGTTGAGGTTCTATATTTTTCCCACCATAATTTCCATTTTGGCGTCACCGACCTGATCCGTTTGGAGTGGATTTTACTTGGTTCGTTTAAAAAGAGGACAAGTATGGTTTTTAGACTGGGGATCCATGCACAAGTTTGGCCAGGCCTGAGGTTGGCCAGTGACCTGGTGCGGCCCATGTGAGTCTAGACCTGACCTGGCCCAGCCCGACCTGGCTCGAATTGGTTAGATTTGGTCAGATGCACATTTTAATTCTATTTTCTAAAAAAATATTTGAATAGTGAGTGAATACCCTTTTAACCTAACTCCTCCTTCACAATCACAATTCATTTCATTTTTGATATCTCACTTTTACACTATGATGCAGTCGCTTCACCCCCATTAGTACAGATACCTCATCTCCGTTCCCAAACCACCCATCAGCCGATCACCGCCACTTCTCCATTGAAGAGGCCATCTGTCGTCTGTTCCTTCTTTGTACCCATCGTTGTTCATCGTTGTTGTCGCTAGTTACTCAGTGCCCATCACTTCCAACTCGAGCTTGAAGCCTTCAAGCTACAACTCCTCTTGATTCTTGAGGCTTAGATCTGTTCACTGTCCATTCTTGATTCTTGATTCTCGGTAAGACATAAGACTTGTATCGAAGGCCTAAAGTTCTAAAGACAAAATAACTTTTGATGGGGAGTTGGTCTAAATAGAATTCGAATTGCTATCTGTAGTCTCTGTTTCTTAGACATCTATGCTAGTATGATTTGTGAATACCGATTTGCACATAATTATACTAAATTTTATTATCTTTTTATGTCATTATCTTATGCAACTTAGCTTAATTATGTCATTTTAGATATATTTTACTTCCTATATTTGCTTTTTGTTTGTAGGAATATTTGGTTGAAAAAAATCTCAAGATTTTACGAAATTGTTGTTGAGGCACTGTTCTGGCATACCATTCACCGGAACTGTTCACTGTTTTTACTGTTCATCGGATTAGAGTTGGGGACTACAGTTTGACCAAGTTTGTTGACCATGGATCGTGGCAAAGACTTTCAGTTTTATTGGGATTTGATTATTTATTCCTAAACTACTTCGTTTTCTAATAAGTTTCTATTTTATTATTAAAATCCTTTTAAGTAACTATTTCTTTGTAAGGAGTCTTTTACTCCTATAAATAGGCCCTTTGTCTTAGTCTTAGATGCACAAACACCACAACTCAAGATTGATCTTCTGAGGAATTCCAAAGATAAAGGGCAGATTTTCTCTTCCTCTTTTCTTATGTAGTTTTCGATTTTAATCATGTCTTGTAAGTAGTCGTCTTTTGTTAATAAGAACATGAAGTATGTTATTTTGTCATAGGGTTATGAGATTTGGTTTGTTTTTCTTATAAAGATTTGATCTTTATTATTAAGTATTTTTCAATTCTTGTTTTCATCTTATTAATTATGTTTATTAATTTAGCTTGATCACCTAGATTAATTTGCATGATTATACTATTAGGGTTTAAATATTATCGCTAAGATTGATAAATCTACAAGTAGCAACTATTGTTTGAATCAAGTTTGGCTAACAACTTTATTCGACAATAAAGAATTGCATTAATTAAAGATATTTTATTTATGTGATTTGACGTTGGTGATGCCTTCATGCTTATGCAATTTAGTTGATTAAATTTATAATTCACTACGACTAAAGTTTAATTGATGAGATTAGAGATTTTATTTTCTCTTTACGAGAAGTAGATCTATTTAAAGGATATGAATTTGAGCGTTAGGACAAATTCTAAAATCAATTATTTAATTGTGTTATTTGATAATTGATTATCCCCATAGCAATTGACCTACGGATTGTTTCTTGTTAACAACTTTCTCATCTATATTCTTCATTTTCAATTAGCTTTTTAATTCTTTGTTTAACTTTATTTTTACAAACTCTTTCAAAGATTCCCCTTTTTGTTACTTATTAATTGGTTTCTTTAAATTGAGATTCAATTCCCCGTGGGTTCGACCCTACTTGCCCTAATTGCATTAGTTTTGATAGATAGGTTTAATTTATTCATGTTGCAACGTACGGTCAAATACTAAAGTATTCAGTCAGTAGGAGAATTTCACAACCTACTTTACTTTCCTTTCTTACAAATACAAAAAAGAATCTAGTGTATTCAAGAAATTGATTGATTTCTTTTCACAACATAAAATTAATTTTCTGGATTAATTTTCTTTTTTAGGATGAAAATGATTAATTTCTTTTTTGGATGGAATAATTTTCTTAAGCTTTCATTAAGTATATATATTTGATTAAAATATCATGTTACTCGTCATTTATTCATTTACATAATTTTTGATAAGTTAGATTTTTTTTTTTTTTTTTTTGCAATATATATGTAACTGTCCGGAACCTAGAGGGTCACAAGCCACGCATTAAGCTAACCTAAGATGCAAGGCTTCTAAAATCAATAAAAATTAATAACTTAACTTACTCAAATCTGAAACCTTAAAATACAATTACAAGAATCTAGTTTGAGTTATACAACTTACAAAAACTTCTAAAGAACTTGACAATAATCACACAACCCAACACCTAGAGATCCCTCAGGAGAATACTCTCCCGCCTCAAGCCTAGCTACCATCTCACGCTTCACTTGAAAAGAACCTTAGCCTTCACGAATCAATTCAAGATCTTCTTGATCGCTCTCTGCCTAGCCCTGAACAAAACCCTCTCAATCCCAGCTCCTCTCTATCTCAATCGTCTCTACCTTGACGCTCTCTACTCGCTCTATTTGTCACAGCTCTCTCTCCCTCCTGTCAAAACCAAGAAGGCAAAACCTCCCATACTCAACTTTGATTCATCGTAGGAAGTGGCACTCAAGTAAGAGAGCTCCCCTCTCTATCCAATAGAGCAGCTACAAGTTGCGTTTGGCCAAGAACAACTGAAGGAAAATGTCTGTTGCAATCTAGAAGAAAGGAACAAGAGAATCCTTTTCTCTTCCAAAATTTATCAATTTAGCCCCCTACTTATTTAGTTCTTAAATCACACCCCTTTGTAGTTTCTTATATACTTCCTAAAATTCAAACTTAGTCCCTCATTTCTAAATTCCACAATAGCCCCAGCCTACTCCCAAATAATAATAATAGCAATACATTAAATCAGTAATGAAATAAGAAAATATTTGGTAATATTTAAAGAAAGAAATAAATAATCATTTAACCAACAATTTTAAACGATATTAAAATATACAAAGTGATTTTCTGGAAATTCAAGGAAATCATTTCATTCGAAAAATCGACAATAAATAAATAGATATTATTTTAAAGTATAAATATAAGAAAATAATTAAATAAATGAAAAATTAAAACAATTATTTATAATCCACAATAGTCTAGAAATTGGGGTTTTACAATTCTCCCCACCTTAGAAAAAATTTTCCCTTGAAATTTCTTATTTAAACTTAAGTTTCTCAAAGTAATCATAAGGTAAAATTAGTTAAGCATATAAGAAATAAGACATAGGTTCTACAATTAAATAAGATGTAGTGTAGTTGAGAAAAGAATAGTTAAGTAATCCTTAGGAGATATTAATTGTATAATATTATATAAAGAGTAAAATTGTCTACATTAGCTATTTAAAAAATATTAAATACACAAATGGTGTTGTATGCAGTTATTTGAAGAATGCCCAAAATAAACGCCAACATTATGATAACAAAAGTGGAAAGTGATATTCAATAAAAAAAACCTGATATCCAAGAATAGCATGAGAACCAAAACTCACTTTGTGTAGAGATGAATAGAAATATAGAGTTCAAATATATGATAATTTCTGGAAGTTCCATGGTTAAAATTTAAAATGAGATCCATGTACGAAAAGGATTTCACAGATTATGATAGAGCATAGCAGTTAGGAAAAATGATTAAATGGATTACTAGGATACATGAAATTCACATAGAAGTTCAGTTAAAAATAGGGGATCATGGATGACGTTGTGATGACAATTAGATGGCAAGGTACCTGGCTAAAATAAAGAAATAATCCATGATAGGGACTTAGTTTCATGGTGTAAAGAGATGTAATATCATAAGAATAGAGGTTGCATAGCATATACCAACCAGATGTAATTGGAGTAGTGCACGCAAAAGACAAACAAGATGAAAAGAGAAGGTTTTCTGGTAACTCCGCTCACTAAACAAGGCATCTCGTATCTAACCCTATTGATCAAACTCTACATACTTCATAGAAATAATAACCCATACAAAAGGTAGAAGCAAAAAAGATTAGATTGAGCGGGAGTACCAAAATAGTCTTTGATAGTTCAAGGCAATAGCAGCCTAGAATAAAATTGTCCCATAAGTTCTATAGTCAAAATCATATCTCTTAAGTCCAACAGCAAGGAATCTTCGGTTTCAACATCATGTAGCTCTAGAATTCAAATAATACCCAAACACTGAAAACTCACTAACTAAGAATTAAATCAATACTAAACCTTCTAGAAAACATAATCCACTCATAAAATTACTGAACCACTAGAATTTAACCCAGCTAAATGTTCAAGGTACATAAACAACACCAAGAAAAGAACAGAAAAACAGAGTCCCGAACTAGTTTAACACAACAAAAGAATACACACTACTTATGAAAATTGAGTATTGAACACTACTATATGTACATTTCAATCTACAAAATCAGGTTTAACATGCTAGGAGCAAAAAGAACAGGATAAACTCCAGACCAAGAGAGCATAGTTTAAGCCAACAACAGAAATTCCAAAAAACAAGAAAGGAAATGAATTGATTTAAAGGAAACTTCAATTAAATTCCGTTAATAGTAATCCTTACATCCAAGTTCCAATATATATCTATAAATTACACTCCGACAACAAAGAAAACCACATACGAACAATGCCAAACTTACTTTTGGTGCCGAGAGGTCAGAGAATCAATCTTATGTACAACTCTTAACTAGCCAATGTACAAAGTGGTTTTGATACTTCTCCTCAACAAAATGTCCATTAATATCCTCTTCTCTACTTCCTTTTCCACACCAGTAGAACCTAACAAGGCAACTACCATTAATAATCCTAGCTAGTTCTAATTATAGCATGAACCTTGAGATGACACCTCAATATAATCCAAAAAAGACAATAGAGGAATTGGAACTATATTAGTCATGACTACTGGAATCGGT
Source organism: Parsonsia alboflavescens (assembly GCA_028571225.1). NCBI lineage: Eukaryota > Viridiplantae > Streptophyta > Magnoliopsida > Gentianales > Apocynaceae > Parsonsia > Parsonsia alboflavescens. The sequence continues at coordinate 593 of JAOXNR010041008.1, read as the reverse complement.
AATAAAGATAAAGAAGAAGAAATATACCAAATAAAATTCCCTACCAAACAGTCATCATAATACCCTAAAATTAAACAACATAACTAGAAATTAACTCTTCAATTCCCGAACCATAATATCATAACCCAAACAATCCAAAGAAAGATATTAATCACTCTCTAAAGCTGTATAAAATCAATGGAAACTATCGGCAACCAAAGAATAGATATAAGTTCCATTCAATTACAATCAACCCTTTGCCAAACACAAATCAATCCAACCAGTTTAATCTCAAGTAATCTCCTCCTCATTCTATACCCAATCTAAAGACTTTTAGAATTAAACCTCTTTCCCTTATAACCTACAAATCTTCCAAAATCAAACTAAAACTTCATCCCCACCAAATCTCCAATTCACACCCAACCAAACTACATAACCAACAACAATCTATCACTTAACAATAATTCAACTTAACATTGAAATCCAAAAATATATAAATATAAATATATATATATATATATATATATATATTTATATAAATGTTAGTATGTGCTTGACCGTGCACACTAATGAGTGCAGTAGTTAGTCAACTAACGGTCAAATTTAACGGTTTC
>JAOXNR010040987.1:0-19975 GCA_028571225.1 Parsonsia alboflavescens | reverse complement strand
TATATGCACAATTACAATCAATTAATGAATGAGTTTATGCCATTAATTAATATGTCACATGTTCAAGTCATTTGTCTACAAAAATACTTCTTATGTTTATTCTTAAATAGAATGTGATTCTCTATTTTCTAATCCATTAGTATCTCCATATTAATTATAGAGAATAAACATAAGCTAATCTTCACGAATTATTCTTATCCAAAGAATAATTCAACGATCAGAAACACCTATTTAAATTATTTATACAAGGAGATAATATCACATTAATTCCTACTCAAAAGAATAATATCCTCTTGATAAATAATTAAGGACGCAGGAAGACAATAAATAAATAAAACACTTTATTTATTAATAAGATAATTACATGCTCTAGGACATACTAATATAACAATAAATTGTGTTGTCTTCCCTTTTTCATTTATCTTCAATTTGTTTTAAATTTTACTATACTTTTTTGAGTGACTTTTCTCTTAATAAATTGGAATCAGAGCCAGGTTAGAATCCTCGGTTGAGAGTTACAATGTCAATTGCAAAAAACTTAAGTTGACAGGTTCAATGGTAACGGAAGCTTTACTTTATGGAAGGTCAAGATGTTTGGTGTTTTTTACACAAAACAATTTAAAGAAAACCTTGGATTGGAGAGAAATGAGGCCTCAAAGATGTTTGGCGCGGGGTGGAGATGGATAGAAATGCCCATCTTATTCTCATTGGAAGATATTGCGGCTTGCTTGTGGAAGAAATTGGAGGAATTGTACATGAACAATTCCTACGTATTGGTGGAATTCTGTTCTCCAACTGACTTTTTCTTAAGCAAAAGGGTATACACACCACGTACGGCAGCAGGTACTCTCCCGAGGTCTCTTATTAATGAGTTTTATTCCCTCGTTACTGAGTTAAGAAATATTGATGTAAAGGTGGATGATGATCAAGTTGTTATTTTGTTGTATTTCTTATCAACTTCTTATAATGGGTTTTAGAAAGACTACGATGGAAATGATTGACATAATTTTTGATTAATTATCTTTACTATTAAAATAAGTCAAGATTATCTCAATCATCTTAATTAAAGGATTATACAAATTTGATTATCATCATTGATTGGAAGCCGATTTGGTTGATTGATTTAAATGACTTTACCTTTCTCATTGATTGGAAGTCTATGTAAGCTTGTCTTAAGAAAGAAGTTAACAACGATTCTTTTAGTTAGAAATAGAATCGGACAGTGTTATTGTTAAAAGAATTTTAAGCATTGTTGAAAGGAAGTCCAACACAAACGTTCAACAATACTGGTTAAGGCATTACAAATAGTTAGGGGGAGCCATTGTGTTATTCCATTGAGTGTATCTTAATTGATATGTTAACTACTCTTGTAACTTGTAAGAACTGGTGGAATGGATAGCAAAGCTTGATCTGTAGAAGTAGGCTTGACCGAACTACATAAACAAATTTATTGTGTCATTTTATTTGATTATTTGACTTTTATTTTGTGCTTATTTTTCTATCACTATCATACACAACACTTGTGAATTAATTGGTTTAAATAAGTATTTTTGCATAAATATATCTTTTAATTGGTATCGAAGTGGGAACACTCGTGTTTCGCTAAAATCAGCAGGTATTGATTGTGGGAAAAATCGATCTAAACCAAGAAGGTGGTTCAATGACAAGACATCCATTGCTTACCGGCGAGAATTATTCATACTGGAAGGCTAGAAGGGAAACATTTGTTTCCACTCAAGATGAGAATGCCTGGGATTCAATACAAATGGGATGCTAACCTCCATCCATTAAAGATGAAAGAGGAGGCATTAGACTAAAACCAAAAGCAGATTGGTCTAATGAGGAACGAAGACGATATGTGGCACATGCAAAAGCTCTTAATAGTATCTTTTGATTAGTCAAGGCTGAACAATTCAAAATAATATGTAGCTATTTGATAGCAAAAGAAGCATGGGATACTCTAAAAATTATGTATGAAGAGACAAACGCCGATTGAAAATCCAAATTTGAAATTCTCAAGTCAAAGTTAGAGGATTTGAGGATGCACAAAGATGAAACAATTGAGGTATTTAATGATAAAATTCGTGATATGCTTATCAATCTGCTCAACTTGGTGACAGGTATCCTGAAGAAAAATTGATAAGGAAAGTATTACAATCCTAACCTCCAAGGCTTCTTCCTAATGTTACAGTAATTGAAGAAGCCAAAAATTTGTCAAAAATGAAACTACAAGAACTCACGAGTTCCTTACTAACCTTTGAGAAGAATTTCCCTACACCAAAAGGAGTTGCTTTTAAAGTTGAAGGAACACATTTTGATGTCTCTGACATTAACGAGCAAGTAATGACTCTATTCATCAAGAAGAAAGCCAAAAAGTTCAAAAAGTTCAACAATGTTGAAATGGTGCAAACTAAGAGCAATAATAGTCAAGTTGACACCAACAAAAGAAAATCTATGGGTCAAATTCCTTCTGAATTTAAGAAAAAAACAAAAGGTATTCAATGCTATGAATGTGGAGGATTTGGTCATAAGCAAATCGAATGTGCAAATTGATGGATATCAAGGATCAATCATATCATTAATGGAATAGTCAAGGAAGACATTTATGAAGGAGTTCAATGAAGAGAAGATTTATGGAAGAAAAATTGCTCATAAAGACCTTCATTTCAAGTTTGAGAGATTACAGAAGCTTTCAAGTCATGATTTTGCTATGAATGAACCAAAAGAAGACTTGGTGATTTTGTACAAGAACTTGTATTTGAAACACAAGAATGCAATCTCAAGGATGATGATTGGATGTTCAAGAATCAAAGAATTCTTGGTTGACATTGCTCAAAGGAGTGAAGAATTTATGGCTTTCTTTGAAGATGAATCAGTTATTGACTAGAGATTCTTATACAAGGATTTGTATTTCAAGTTTAGGCTTGAAAACATGATTGAAAGAAGCTTTAAAACATATCAAGAAGCATCTAAAATTAAGTGGAAAAAGGCCAAGGAAGAAAAAGGTCCAAGAACAAGCTTGTTTCACAAGCTAAAATTTCAACCAATTTCACAATCAATTATCCAGCTTGCTTGATGCATTGAAGACCATCGTCCAATAGCTTGCTTTGCCAAATCAGTATCTTGTTTTCAATTCCAATTCATCACCTGTTGAAGTATCAATTGAAGTTCAAGTGAACTGCTTGTTTGGTACAATTCCATTAACACTCTCCACTGATTAAACTTCAAATTGAGCAACTTCGGTTGAAGTATCAATTGAAGTTCAAGTGAGTTGCTTGTTTGGTACAATTCCATTAACATTTTAAATTGACTGAACTTCAAATTGAGCATCTTGTTTGATTGATTTAGCAGCTTACTTTTGTGAATTAGAGTTGCATGTGACCAAGAGGAATGAAAAAAAGAAATTAAAGTTGTTCGAAGCAAATTAGGATTCAATGCACATATTCAGGAGCTAATCAAAACCAGGCCAAGCATCGGTAGTTCTGCCTTTAGCTTGAAAAAATAGAGAACAACTGGCTTGGTTGCCAGTGTGACAACAGATGTTAATGAAAGGTTGTCAAATTTTCAATTTTGGTCCCTCAACTTTCTAGGTTTGGTCCTAATCCGATTTTAACTCTATTTTAATGTATTAACTTGATTTTTATTGACTTTTCTTGGTCATTTGACTCATTTTAAAAGGTTATTAAGGTCTTTTGACCATTGTAAGACTCAGATTATGGCTTCTTAGTTGTTAGACTATAAATAGTTATTTTTCTTTGTAATTTCTAAAATAACTTTTATCATGACAAACATTTAATCTCTATAAGTGTTCTTCATGAACCTTTCTAGGGTTCTTGAAATACTTCAAAAAGGGTTTTTCAATTACTTGGCTTAGGAGTTGAACTGTCTTACAAATCAGTTAGGTTGGTTGATTATTTGCATTAACAAGAGGTCAGTCTAATTCTACATTTGAACAACTTGATGAGTCTTAGGAACTTTGTTTCAATTTGATATGATTAAGAGTTGGGCCTATAATCATAAACCAGATCAAACTTGTACTATAGCATTATATGGAATCATTAACGATGACTTCGATAATGATAGAGCATACACAAAGTCAGAATCAAACAAATCAGAAGATAATGAGATAAACAATAATACTTCTAATGCTTCCTATGATTTAATGTCTTTAAATTTTGTACACCAAATCAAACAATTTCATGAGTTGAAGGTTGAGAACATTGAGTTGAAGAAGCTGAAAGAAAAATTATAATGGGAGAATATGAAAAATGAAGTTGCTCGAGAAAGATTAGAAGTTACACAAGAGTACACCAGTCGACTGCAACAGTTGAATGACACAGTGAAAGAAGCATTCATACTAACAATACAAAAAATAAAAAGAAGATCGGATCCTCAACAATCAATCCAAAAGGTAGTACAATACTTCTATTGTTCTATTGTAGGGCATACTTTGAGAAATTGCAAAAGATGACTCAACAATAATCAAGTTTTTGAATGAGTTAAAGTCAATAGAAAGCTAACAATGACAAAAGTCTGGGTGGCAAATGAAACTATGAGAGCAAATGTAGCACAATTCTACCTTAATAAAGGCATGGAAAATTGTTGGCACTTGAATAGTGGTTGTTCTAACCACATGACTGGTTGCAAAGGTGTTTTATCCAACTATTGACTATGTAATAGTGGGATTGTTTCTTGTGGGGGTGGTATCAAAGGCAGAGTGGTTGGTATAGGAGTATTAATCGTTGTTGGAATGCCACCTCTAATCAAAGTCTTACATGTCAAAGGATTGAAAACCAATCCAATTAGCATTAGCCAACTGTGTGACATGTTTTTTTTTATTAATTTTGCAAAAGATCATTGTGTTATCACTGACAATGCAAAGAATTGTGTCAAGAGTGTTTGAGCACCAAATAACTACTACAAGTTGAATGACCAACAACAACAGTCTACTAGAATAACATTAGGTTTGACAGAAAAGCAAGGGCCTGACAACAAACATGCAAAATTGAAAAATGGCACAAAAGAGACAAGAGAAACAAGAAGAGAACCAGCAACTAGATATTGGTCAGTTATGTTTTGTCAAAGTTCTACTGACACATGCAAAAATCTAATCCAACACTCAAGGATCAAACACATTAACATATGACATTGTCTCATCAAGGAATTGGAGAAGCCTAAATTGGTTAATGTTGAGGATGTTTTAATAACGAAACAATTTATCTAGTCAGTTGATAGTCTCTTTAAAAATAAAATAAAATAAATAAGGCCAAGGTGGTGCTGACGTCAATGTCAAATGATAAAAAAATCTTTGTTAAATCTTGATCGGGAAATTCGATCGACAACAATTTTGTAGTAATATTTCTCTATTCTTTGTTGGTTTTGATTTCTAAAGGTGGTTTCGATTGTATTCTATTTGATTAGGCTGATTTATCTATGTTGATACTTTTTTTTTTGGGGGGGGGGGGGGGGGGGGGGCGTGTTCACCAAACTATAATTTTTGCAGATCTTGTCTTTGACATGGTTTTTATTAGACTTGTTGGATCTTGTCTTGAAACTAGGGAGACAACAAAATTAAAGTTAGAAATCTTAAATTTACTAAGATTTCAATTACCATGAAGGATATATCTTGAAATTTTTGGATTTCTGTTCCATTTGGTTTTGCTTGGAATTCTATTATTATTGCAATATATTATTATCATCTTGGGGTTCTATATGGAATTCTTGGATTTTATTTATTTATTTATCACAGACTCTTTATATTATTTATCTAACCATAAACCATTAAGATGTCAACAACTTTGGTAAATATTCTTTAAAGCAAGAAAGATTGACATTAGTTTGATACAATGATAAGGGAGAGATATATATATGGTGGTGGACTTTTGATGACCTTCGATGACTTCTTGATTGCTAATTGCTGATAATAACTCTTAGATTTTGGAATCTTGGCTATCTAGATTTTATATTCTCTTCTTAGAATGCATGATTTTTTTGATTTTTATCTTCTATTGATTTCTGTGGAGGCTTTATTAATTATGGATTTCCTTGGATGCTCTAATTACTTTTGTTGAACCAAACAAATGCCAAGGGGGAGGTTTTTAAGGATGGAAATGATTGGTTTAATTTTTGGTTAATTATCCTTAATATTAAAATAATCCAAGATTATATCAGTCATCTTGGTTAAAGGATTATTCAAATTTCATTATCATAATTGAAAGAGTTTCTCAATCTGTCTTTCATCAATTTTGGCTCAATTGCAACACCAATTATCATGATTGATTGGAAGCAAATTTGGTTGATTGATTTAAATGGCTACTTACCTTTCACATTGATTGGAAGTCTATTTATGCTTGTTTGACGAAAGAAGTCATCAACAATTCTTTTGGGGAGAAAAAGAATTAGAGAATGTTAGTTTTGAGCATTGTTGAGAGGAAGTCCATCACAGATATACAAGAACACTAGTTAAGGCATTAGAAATAGTTAGGGTTAGCCATTATGTTATTCCATTGAGTGTATCTTGATTGATGTGTTGACAACTCCTGTAACTTGGAAGAACTAGTGAATTGGATCATGAAGCTTGATCCTTAGACCTACGTAAACAAATATATCATGTTATTTTATTTTATTATTTTTACTTTTATTTGAGCTTAATTTTCTATCACTATCACATACAACACTTGTGAATTAATTGATTTAAATTCATATTTTGTATAAATATATCTTTCAACTATGATTTATAATGATAAAGAGATTCTTAGTGATGGGCAAAGAGAATATGACCCGAAGAACTCACCTTGAATTCCTCAAAGATAAAACCCGAGTACAAGGAACCCGACTCACTTAGAGAATATGGATCCAGACCTCCAAAATCTATAAACAATATGATCAAAAAGTGGTAAGAGGACATCATAGTAGGTTGTGACGAAAGATGATGTGATTTTAATTTGGAACCCTTCATTCATCAAATCTCAATCACCCCAATTGAAAGCAAATCCCAAGAGTGATCACAAGGTTATAACTAGATTCATTGACCTTTGTTGTCTTCCAACATCAACCAATGATTTTGAGGTTTATCAATACAATTCAACACCCTAGCTAAGTGATGAAAACCCCGAGTATTTAGCTAAGAACCTTAGAAGAGTCTTCGATGAATACACTCAAAAAGTATTGTTTTATCCAAAAGGAATCTCACGAGTTTGAATCTAGTTCTTTGTCAAAAGTTGTCATTCAAATACAAATAAGAGAGTATTTATACTCTAAGAAGCCTTGAAATAAGTCTTACATTGATCAAAGGACCTAAATAACCTCATAAAATAAATCAATTAACCAAAAATAGTAAAGAAAAATCAAGAGAATTCGTCCAAAATACTAAAGATCACATTTGAAGAGTGATAGTGCTTAAAATGGTCTCCAAGTCACCCCAACTATCACGATGCCTAAAAGAACAACCAGAAAAATGCTTTGAATAACTCTGATTCTAAAGTCAGTTCACGTTGGAGAGAAAAAGATAGAATTTAGTTCCTAATCAAAAAGTGATCAGTGTGTGTGTAAAGAGGAATCTAATCCTCCATTTTAGGTGAAGTTACCTTATTTGAATGGATCTCAATCACGTGAATGTAGGCCAATGACATCAATTGTGAGATAATATCCAGCCAATTATTCCTGGAATTATGGAGTTTCCTTGTGGAAGTGTATTTCAGCCATGCACGACTCTTTTAAAAATGTCCATGACCTAGAATAGGACCTCATACTTGTGTTCTCAACCTTGGGAATCAGGGAGAGATTGACCAAAGGTCAGAGCTAACAGGTCGAAGGTCGTAAGATAGGTCATAGGTTATGATTCATGACATGGAGAGTATGTATAGTAGGTTGGAGGTCCATAAGTCGATGGTCATGACCTATGATGACTTTTTTCGTGCACCTTTGGTCTCTGTTTATAGACTCTGGTGGTCTAGATCCATTTTCGCAAAGTCAGGTCAGGTTCTCTATAATTCTGGTATTCAAGTATGGTTTATTGGTCGATATCATTTTGCCATCAATTATGTGTGTAAAAATTACCCTAGTTATGCATTACTTCAGTCATTCTCCAGCAACATAAAAGTTCTCTGCAGGGGGTCGTTGTTCGATTCTTTTATTGCTTAGTGAATTATATCTATTCCCAAATATTTATCAAATGCTACAAATATTATGCTCAAACAACTAGATGGTGAGCTATTTCACCATTAGGTTCTTTGGTTTTGTCTCTTTTTTTTCTGTTGTCCACATGTGTAAAGGACTTTTGTTACTTGGGAAGATGATATATAGTGGAGATAATAAGTAGTTATAAGTTAAGGTCTTGTCCCTTTCTCTTTAGTTAATTAATCCGAGAGGCAAGAATTAGACTTTAATATAGGCACATAGAAACGTATTGTCAATATCTTTGTGTCTTTCTATCTCATAAAATAGTAATTGTAGCCGATACAACCTCTCCTATTTCAATAGATATTTTATTTAAATCTCTTATGATAGTTTTGTATTCATGAACTCACTACAAAAAACAGTGCCACCGTATATAATAAGGAAGCCATCACATATGACGGCCATGCGATGGCTTTTGGACTGTTACAAATACAGTCGTGGCAAAAAGGTCTGACGGAAGAAAAGCTGTCGTATATACCTTTAACATCGGTATAATCTACGGTCCTATTTTGGCTTAGTATCAAATACTTATTCGGTCGTAGTACATAAGAAATATTTACTATGGGGTTATCGCCTCAAAAAAAGCCGTAGTATATAATTTGCCATATGTACGATGACTTTTGGCCGCTGTATATAAATGACCTAGCAAATAATATTCTGAAATTTAGCAAATCTTTTACTCTGATTCTCTAGCCGTTGTATAAAATTTTTCCAAGTAATAAATCAAGTAATGGAAGAATTCCGATCAATAAGGAATTGAGCATATAAATATAGCATTGCATACATACTCAACACTAAGGAAAGCAACCATCAAGGATAGAAATAAAGGTGAAATTTTCCAGTCTTATGCATGTAAACATAGAGATGGCCTATCACCAACAGTTCCAAGAGACTCCAATAGCTTATATTGTAGGCTAGAGAAAGTAAGAGAAGCCAAGAAATATTCTAGATCTAAAAAGCAAACCAATCCTTTTTGTGACTAACTCTCCAAAGAAAAGGAGTAGAAAACTTTAAAAAGGGAATAATATTAGAGGGAGACATCTCACAAGTTGTTGTCTTTAAATAACAATGGTGACTTAGGATAACAAAGGAGATCACTTTGATTTTGATAGACATCTCAAAAGTTTTGCCCTTTAAACCCATCGCCCGGAATCCACTAACACCTCAAGGAATAACATGCACGAAACAACTTTCCCAACCAATCACCAATCCCTACCACCCATCCAAATTATATCAACAACAACAATCAATCACCCAACAATAACTATATTAACATTTAAAACTACAAATGAAAGCCTATAGATTTAATAAAGCCAAGAACAGAGTTTGTTGCAGATAGCTCTTTTGAAATCAAGAAACCAATTTGAAATTTAAAGACATCATTTCATTCATCCATAATGCAACATTTATTTGCAACCAATGCCTTGTGAGTATAAGTTTATTTGCAACATTATCAGGAGAGAACATTAGCCTCTTCAGAAGCTAACCTCCTATGAAGCCCAGCTTGGTGTTTTGCAAACCCTCCGTATAATCCTTTTAGCTCCATTGCTTTCTTGTATGCTTCAGTTCTCGAGTGCACCACCTTTAGTGACTTTATGACTCAGTCGGAAACAAAATCTGAAGATTCGTTCTTGTTCTGAAACTTGCAAAACAAGAAACGAAAAAGAACCTGATCCAATTTTCCTTCTAATCAAACTTCAACTCATGTAGTTAGAAGATAAAAATTAAAATCAGGAGAAATTTTTTTTTTGAAGTAGTCGAAACTCGCAAAACCGAAAAGAGGCAACTTTAATTTATCAAAAACTGTAAAAAAACAACCAGCCGAAACAATTCTTAAAGCCAAAAACAAAGCCTAACCCTAATCGGAAACGAAAAGTAAAGAAATTGCAAAAAAAAAAAACCCTTAGGAAAATAGTAAATTACGAAACTGTCACTAAAAAACTATAAAATTATGACAATGCCACTGAAAAAATAAAATTGCCCAAAACTCCATCGAAACGACTCCAGATGGTCGAAAAACGCCTTGCATCACAACATAGCAATGACTTTGGTTCGTTGGGCTGTTTCGGGTCATCTAGTCAGATTTGAGCTCAATCCGAGCTCGTTTCAGTCACCTCAGGAATCGTGCCCGGCATCAATTCGGTGTTTCAGACAGCTCACGTCCTCTTCTTCAAACCTTCTGAACATCGTGGAGCTTATTGTGGAACCGAAACTTTCCCCGCACCTGAATTACCTTGATCAGCAACTAGCTTTGCGTCAGGCTCCCCCCTCCTGAATGGAGCTTGTCCTCAATCTCTGATTATCTCCATGGAAAGCCGTGAGATGCTGCACATTAAAAACATTGGAGATGCTGAACTCGTCCAGTAACTCGACTCGGTAAGCATTGATGCCAAGTTTCTCCAAGATTTGGCATGGTCCTACCTTCCGGTCCTTGAGCTCATGATACTCACCAGCAGGATATCGTTCTTTGGATAGAGAGACCCAAACCAGATCACCTATCTCAAACTGGACATCTCGCCTAGTTTGATCCGCATGCAAATTGTACTGAGCATAAGCTTCCTCCAAGTTTGCTTTGATAGTTGCATGAATGGACTGCAGATCAATAAGACGATCCTCCACCTTCCTTGGAGCCGAACCATGATCCGGAATAGCAAGGTCGAGAAGACCCCTTGGACTTTGCCCCAAAACAATTTGAAAAGGAGAAAATTTGGTGGACCTATTCACAAAGCAGTTGAATTCAAACTCAATCTTCGCAAGTACAGAATCCCAAGTCCCAAAAGATTTAACCTGTGCCCTCAACATGTTCCCCAAGGTGCGATTCACCACTTCCGTCTCTGTGGATGGTATGGACTACTAAACTTCAGAGTAGTCTCCATGTGCTTCCAAAGCTCTCACCAAAAGTGGCTCATGAATTTCGTATCTCGATCAGACAGGATACTCCTTGGCAACCCAAATCTCCGCACCACATCTCCAAAGTACAAGTCGGCAATTTTGCTAGCATCCATGGAATGCTTACAAGCAATGAAGATAGCCATCGTGCTGAACCTATCCACCACGACCATGATGTCAAACCCCTTCTGCGTGTGCGGCAAACCCAATACGAAATCCATTGACACATCCATCCATGGCTCTTCCGGAATAGGTAAAGGTGTATAAAGACCCTAATTAGTGCCCCCTCCTTTCGACACTTGACAAACTCGACATCGCTTAACGTAATCCTGGGCACTCTTGTCAATTCCTGGCCAGTAAAATTTCTCCTTGATCAACCCGGCTATCTTGTCTTTGCCGAAGTGCCCTTGCGAGTGCAATTCCTGAACAATCAATAATCTCAACGATGTATCAGGAATACATAAATAGTTACCTTGGAAAAGATAGATATCATGACGCACATAATCAAACCGTTCTTACTGCTCTACGGCCTTCACAATGGGATCGAAATCTGCATCATCCCGTAGCAGCTCTTTCAATCCCTTAAATCCAAGGGTGACAAGCATCATGTTAAGCAACGACCGCCGTCTACTCAATGGGTCAGCCAATTTAGTTGCGACGCCTGACTTATGTTTCAAGGTGAATGTGAACTCCTGAAGCGTTGACACCCACTTGGCATGTCTATCACTAAGTCAATGCTACCCCTGAAAAAACTTCAAAGCCTGGTGGTCAGAGTACAACACAAACTCCCATTATATCAAATAATGTCGCCAATGTTGAAGAGCTCGAACTACGGTATAGAACTCGACATCATAAGTTGAATAGTTCAATTTCGGTCCTCCAAGTTTGTCTCCGAAATAGGCTACTGGCCGTCCCTCCTGGCTCAAAACCGCTAATATGCCCACCTTCGAAGCATCACAATCCACTTCGAATACCTTATCAAAATTCGACAAGGCAAGTACTGGGGCACTTGTCAGCTTTTCCTTTATCACATCAAATGCCTCTTGAGCCGCCTCTGTCCATTCAAACACCTTGGCATTGTAAAGATTAGTCAGGGGTGCCATCAACACACTGAAATCCCTGATAAACCGCCGATAGAAACTTGCTAATCCATGAAAAGACCGAACCTCTGTTGCATTCTTTGGTAATGGCCAGTCACGGATTGTCATCCGATTGAATCCCATTTGCCGAAACCACATACAATAAGAATACAATCCTGTCAACCATCCAACTACATTTCTTCCTATTGGCAAACAAACTGTGATCTCGCAATGTAGCCAAAACTAACCGTAGGTGCTACAGATGTCCTTCCCTCTCTCGACTATACACAAGTATATCGTCGAAGTAAACTACCACAAAATCATTGAGGAAACGACGTAGTACCTGATTCATGACCCTCATGAATGTGCTTGGCGCATTCGAGAGACCGAAAGGCATGACCAGCCACTCGAAGAGCCCATCCTTCATTTTGAAAGCCGTTTTCCACTCGTCTCCAGGTTTGATTTGGAGTTGATGGTAGCCACTTTCAAGTCTATCTTTGAAAAGATAGTCGCTCCACTAAGCTGGTCCAACATGTCATCTAATCGTGGGATCGAAAACTGATACTTGATCGTAATACGATTGATGGCTCGGTCTGTCCACGCACATCCTCCATGTGCCATCCTTCTTTGGTACCAACAAAGCAGGCACTACACAGGGACTGATGCTCTCCCTGATAAATCCTCTATCAAGTAACTCCGTAACTTGTCGCTTCAGCTCCTCATGTTGCTGTGGGGACATTCGGTAATGTGCTTTGTTCGGAAGGATAGAACCCGGCATTAGATCTATCTGATGCTGGATATCTCTCAACGGAGGCAACCCAACCGGTAACTCTTCAAGCAACAAGTCTGCAAATTCAATCAACAACTCTTGAACTTGTTCTGGAATCTCCAACTCGGCCTCACTACTATCTGATGTCAACAAGCCAGTTGCAACGAAAGCAAAACAAAACTCGGACTTAGTTACCTCTTCTTCGAATTCCTTCCGTGGCAGGCAGATAATTGTCTTCTTACTGTTAACCATTCCTTCTCGCATGGGTTGAAGTACCACTTTCTTTGGCCCTCGGTTGATAGTATAACAGTGCGTGAATCCATCATACGTCACATGATTGTCGTATTGCCATGGCCTGTCAAGTAACAAATGAGAGGCATCCATCGAGACGACATCACAGTAGATGGTACTAGAATACTGAGGTCTAAACGAGAATTCCACCCGGCATCGCTCTGAAACCCTGACCTCGGTATCATTATTTAACCACCCCAACTGGTAAGGCATTGGATTAGGTTCCATTTTCAACTGAAGGTTCTGCATTGCTGCTTGTGAGATTACATTCTCATAGCTCCTCGTATCAATAATTACATGGCAAACTTCCCTTTAATTATGCATCGGGTTGTGAAGATGTTTCTCCGCTTCCGATCTTCATCGGCTTTGGGCGCTAAACAAATCCTCCTCAAAACCAAGCTATCTCCCCAGATATCTTCAGGTGCGACATAACACGTATCCTCGTCTTCAAATACATCATCACCAACATATTCTTCAGATTCCTCTCGGTGCCCTCCTGAATCAGTAACTGCGACCTTGACCTCGGACACTCATTCACATAGTGCCCTAGCTGCTGACATCTGTGGCACTTAACATTAGCTTTATTACTGGTGGAAGACTTATTCGGAGCATTACCTGAATCTTGTACGCTACCTCTTCCGAACTGATTTTGGGTTGAAGAGCTGCCCACTCGTGTTGTCGAAGAGCTACTTGCCGGAGTAACACGGGCAGGAGGAAAACCTCTTCCAAATCCAACACTTCTACCTCTGGCCCTCGCTAGACTCTTCTCCACAACTTGTGCCTTTGTCTGCGTCTCCATGATAGTGTTAAAGGTATGGACCTGTAAAGCATCCTGAATAACAGGTCGTAGCCCATGGAGATATCAAGCCACGAGCTGTTCTTGAGTTTTGCCTTAATTGGTTCCTCGCCACCATCTGGTAAAACTCAAGCATGTATTCTTCGATGCTCCGAGAACCCTGTGTCAAGCTCTGAAGATTCTGGAACATAGTTTGCAGGTAATTGATGGGCAGAAACTCCTTGCGCATCTCCCTGTTGAATTCCCCCCAATCGTCCAAAATTGGAAGGCCATCTAGCTATCTGAAAGATTGCCACCATGTGGCAGCCTTGTCCTTGAACCTCATCGCCACCAAAGATACTTTCTTTTTCGTTGGAACCTCTTTCAACGAAAAAGGTTCATCCACGGAGCTCATCCAATCTAAGAATTCTTTAGGCGACAACCCTCCTGAAAATTCCGGAACCTCCATCTTAAACCCTAAATCCCAACGAGGAACAAATGGTTCTCATTCGTGGTCTCTTGGCGGTTGGTAGCCTCCCTTGATTCCTCTCAACAGAAAACTAGGTTGTTCACGCGGCGGCCTCCCGAAATCGTCCTCAACATCTTCGTCTGCACCTTCAGGTTCGGGCTGTTCTGGTTGTCGGCCAGGAGCCAATCACTGCACCATCTGTGTTAAATCCTGTATCCGGCGTTCATGGCTCTCCCTCTCTAGCTGCATCTCCCTTTGCAACTCTTCCCTGTCGCTCCTAGACTCTTCCCGATCCTGTTGCATTGCTTCGATTAGCGCAGCAATGTTCCTTTCGAGATTACCTGCTGCCATGGCACCGAACTAACTGATCTGGGCTCTGATACCAACTGATGCAGTCGGAAACAGAATCTGAAGATTCGTTCTTGTTCAGAAACTTGCAAAACAAGAAACAAAAAAGAACCTGATCCAATTTTCATTCTAATCAAACTTCAACATAAGTAGTTAGAAGACAAAAATTAAAATTAAGTGAAAACAAATTTTTGAAGTAGTCGAAAATCGCAAAACTGAAAATAGGCAACTTTAATTTATCAAAAACTATCGAAAAACAACCAGCCGAAACAATTCTTGAAGCCAAAAACAAAGCCTAACCCTAATCGGAAACGAAAAGTAAAGAAATTGCAAAAAAAAAACTGCTAGGAAAATAGTAAATTACGAAACTGTCACTAAAAAACTGTAAAATTACATCAATGCCACTAAAAACAGAAAGTTGCCCAAAACTCCATCGAAAAGACTCCGGATGGCCAAAAAATGCCTTGCATCATAGCATAGCAATGATTTTGGTTCGTTAGGCCTTTCCGGTTCACCCAGTCAGATTTGAGCCCAATCTGAGCTCATTTCAATCGCCTCGGGAATCGTGCCCGACATCAATTCGGTGTTTCAGATAGCTTACGTCCTTTTTTTCAAACGTTCTGAATGTCGTGGAGCTAATTGTGGAACCGAAACTTGCCCACACCTGAATCACCTTGATCAACAACCAGCTCTGCATCACTTTAATACTCATCCTATGAGGTAAAATAATAGTTATGCAGACAAGAATGAAAAAAAAAAAAACTAACTATTGACTCGGGGTAGTGAGGCTAGTCCAAATGTTGCAAATGTTCCATGGTGCAAAGGCTTCTTATTGATCAATGGCCTACATGAAATGGAAATAAAATGGATTTTCAGCTTCATAGGCTAAGAAATCCAAAAAACTGAACTTTGCAATCCCTAATCAATAATTATAGAACAAATTATTCAAGAAATGTAAGTACCTTCCTCTTGTAGATACAACGGAAAAATCATTATTATTCAAGAATTTGAATAATTTATCAAGCTCTGCTTGAGTGAGCAAGATAATGGCTTCACTTGCATATATACTTGATGGCTGGGTCAAGAATACCATTGCTTCTGCTAGAATACCAGTATATTTCTGTATGAAGAGCCTAATCACCTCTGTATAATAATCAATCTCCAAGTGAGTGACCATCAGAATATGATATGTAGTGTAAAATCTAGGAGGAGCTTCACGGGAGACTAGCCCAATCCCAAACCTAGTAGAATCAGGAAACAATGACTCCTCGACCACAAAATTAGAGTCGAGATTCATCTGGGGAAAAATAAATAACTATTGTTTCATTCGTTCAAGATCTTTTTAAGACAAACATTAAAGAATAAAACGTATAGAGGAAACTATTCAGTTTCTAAATTGCTAGAGAGACAAATTTAAACCGCTCAGTACGAACAAATTTAAGCAATCTTAAACCCTCTCAGAGACACCCCATTGTATTCTATGTAAATTATTTCATACTTTCCAGAAGGCCTAATTCAATTACAGATTGAAGAATTCAAAATAATTTCAAGAATGTAATAGAAAGAGGAAAAGAAAGAAAAACCTAATTTAATTTTAGAGTTCTCAAATCAAATAATAAGCCAGCAAAATGTGATATAAGTTGGAGCAAATTTTGAATAAAATTAACACAAATCATTATAGCTAGATTAAATTAGAGTAACCAACCTGAGCCAACTAAAAATATGTCCAAGAACAGGTTCAACAAAAATCAAGTATCATAGTATAAATCTGATGCACTTTCACGCATTTTATTGATATCCTAAGATAGTCTATTTTCTTTCACATAATCCTACATTAAACAGCACAATTTGACATGATATACCATACAAGTAGACACTCACATATCTGGGTATATCCACCATTATAATAGCATTATCAAAAAACATAATTGTATAGACCTAAAATAGAAAAATTAGAGGGATTGAAAAAAACAGTGTAGAGGGCAAATGAGAGAAATTTGAAACCCAAGCAATGGACCAACGAGCACCTGAGGAGGATAAGACTGACGAAGACCCACTGACCAAAGACTAGATTACAAGGAGTTAGAGTCTTAGGAGCAAAAGTGAGGAAAGATTAGAGAAATTGGAGAAGGAAATTTAGAGAAAGGAAGATCTAAAATCTACAATGAACGAGGTGAATGAAAAATTAGGGGAATTGGGTAGGAGTGAGGAAAATAGGAGCAGGAGTGAGGAAAGATTATAGGAATTGAAGAAAGAAATTTGCGGAAAGCGGTTTCTTATTTAAATTTTTGAAATTAGGGGAGGGAAAGTGAAAATAAAAGGAGAAAGATAATAATCAATATTAATATTTTAAATTAATTAATTTAGATATTAATATTTATATTTTTCATATTAATATTTGCAAATATATAAATATATATATATATATATATATTTATATATCTCTATCTATATCTATATTGGTCACCTAATTAATGAATCTAAATCTTGTATATTGCATATCTTTTCAGATAGACAACATTACATGAACAGATTAACATATTATTTTTTAAATGACTAGAAGTCTTTGTATAATAGTATATTGTAATTTATTGTCACCATTTGAAATTAAAATTTATTAATTTTAGGGTGGAAAAGGTAAATACTTGAAAATGAGTATTTTTTTCAAATAAAAAATATCCTTCTTACAACCCCTACAAGTCTCTACCCTTCTTAATTACAAATGATATAGCCATCTTAGACTATTGTAGGTGTTGAGCCCCGCTTGTAATGGTTCTAGGATAAAGATTAGGGAAAACATACTGTTGTATATATTAGTACCCTTAATCACAGAGTTAAATTGAGTGAACATTTCGATGTTAAGAATGTACATGTTTACACTCTATGAAATCCAACTTCTTTAGTTTATTGAAAGTGGTAGATGATTCTAATATATTGTTGAAAACACTTTGCTCATTGGATATTTAAGACATTTGACATGGAACATGTTAATTATCCATTAAAGGATCTTTTGGAAAACATTAAATAAGTTTAGAGGTTTAGCAAACAGTATGATGAATACAAATCATTAGTAAATAATTAAACATTGTTAGTTAGAGAATTTACATATAAATATACCTGGATTTGTATCATAAAATAGAGGAGTTTATCAATATAAGCCTAATACTAAATATTAACAAATTATATTATTTTTAATTTGCTGCACTTCAAAAGCATGTTATATATCTAAGACAGTCATCATGATCTATTTACTTATTTTTGAATTTGAGAGTATACTCTACTCAAATAGACTAGTAGTAGAACTTATTTTTCAGGATTATTATAAAATATTTATTATATAATTTTTTTACATATCTGTATTAGATCTTGATATTTATAAAATTCATTTTAAAAAGAAATAGAGAAATATATATACATAGATATATATATATATATATATATATATATATTTTATATTTATTAATATAGTGGAAATTAAGTTTACTTTTTTTTAGTCAACTTAAAAGAGAGACTGGATTTCATCGCTGGTAAAAGGGGAAAGACAAATATTTTTACTAAGTGTTACCTCTCATACTCACATTGTAATCATCGACATTTAGAGAGTTGAAATCTCTCAAGCACCTAGTGAAAATTCACAACTCCCCTAGCCTATTAGCTCTAGAACCCACTCCCAGAGACCCCCAAAGGTTAAAAATTTCAATTCCCAAAGAAGGGTCTCAAGGCGAAGCTTGTTGGGTTTTAAAAAAGGGCTTCAAGAACTCGGGTGATTTTGTACATAATAGAGGAATAAATAGCTACTATTGAGCAAGTAGAAGTGGATGTCAAAGAAATTGGACATTCAGAGACCGATTATGAGGTGAGTCTAAGCTAAAAAATAGCCTTCCTACTTTTATATTTTGATGCGTTGCAGAATTGAAAAAATAGGACTTAATGTCAATGATGATTATTTGGACTTATTTTTGTGTTATTAAGCTTAAATTCTAAGTTTGCATGTAAATTTGCTTTTGTAGTTCTCAAGGTCTCATCTTCATTCTCTCTGTCTGAATTAGTTGTGTTTGTCCTAATTTTTTTTTTTCCACTTATGGATTGGATTCTTGGAAATATATGTACTGGACATGGCGGCTTAGCAAAGAGAAAGAAAATGGACAAAAGGGAATTATTAAACTTGTTTAAAGGAAAGGGCTCTTACTTATTTAGATATTTAAACAATGTTTGCTATTTGCTTTCGGATATAATGAAATCCTTATTCTTTTAGAATTAGGAAATCCTTTGAGTCTTTGACCATAGTCCATATACCAATTTCATGAAAGCAGAAGAAGAAGAAGAAATATATTTGAGAATGGAGTTGAAAGAAATTGGTCCAATCTTTCCATTAAATTGTTTTAGTTGATTGTTTCAAAGTTTTTCATTGTTGAAGCAGAAACCTTCCAATTGATATGTTTTCATGGTACAATGCTTCAAAGGCCTACGACCGTTTAGGTTTTGGAGCACAAGAAATTTGATTTTTCATTAAAAATATTTTGATTAGTAAAAATTAAGGTTTGTTTAGATATATAGATGTCAAAGGTTTGTTATATTTCGGAAAAGTTGTATATAACTTTGCTATCTATGTTTTTTATGCCTTTGAAATGAAGATATAGAGTAGAGATATACTATGTTGTTGGTTCTCTTCAAAATTTGAAATGCTTTTCTGTCTTTACAAATGTCATTGGACGTGGCCACGGAGTCTAGAAAATGTTATATTTTCAAGGGGGACTCAGTCAAAATTTTTTGAAAAATGTGAACTATAGTCGAAAGAAAAAAGAGTGAAGTGGCATAGATTTTGTAAATGAGATAAATCAGAAGGCACTGGAACTCAAAAGAATTGAAGTTTGCAAGTGCTAAAATGAATATGTTTTGAAAGGAGAATGTTGCAACTTTTGGTAGCCTTTCCCTTAGGAATTTCCGTTTGACAATGACATATTCATTTGTTCTCTATTTTTCACGAATAAGCCAACTTCAACTCTTTCTTATAAACGCAATAATAAAAATAACAATGTATACTTTTGAATGCATATGGGCATAGGCAATGGCTAATTAGAGCTTATAAATGCAATAATAATGTATAATTTTGAAAGCAAATGAGCTTAGGTAATGGCTAATTAGAGCTTGAAGGACAGTTTTTCTTTTTTGGCTTA
>JAOXNR010040956.1:6244-18008 GCA_028571225.1 Parsonsia alboflavescens | reverse complement strand
CCTTTACCCAGCCCAGGTATAAAGCTAAATTTGTCTTAAATTCTGGAGAAAATGATACTCCCTTCTGATTTTGAATATTTTAGTTTGATTTCTATATATTTTAATAAAAAAAAGTTTAATTTAGTTCATTAATATATTGTATTAATAATTTTCTTAATAAAATTTTTACTAATTTAGAAAATGAAATATTTAATTGGGGATAATCTAAATGAAATATGAGATATTCATTTCCCGATAGTACCTAGTTATGAAATATTTCAGGGGTACATAGTCAACTAAAGGAAATTAAATACACTTTTGATTTATGGTCTTACAAGAGGATTTTTTTTTTTTTTAAATGGTATTCGTCCTTTTTACACGTACTTCAACATTCCACTTATCCAGTAGGATATTGATGAGATTCAAATCTAAGATTTATTGTCTATGAGGATTCACCACTCCATCGATTAGGGTGTCTCCAAAGGGACATCTTACAAGAGGATTGAATAGCGTTTTAATGTCTCCCTTTGATCTCAATATAAATAAATAAATATTTTGAAAAATAATTTGTCTCAAGATAATTCTTACTATTAATTTGTTTTAAATTTTTAACAAATTATGAATAAGAATATTCAATTTCAAACAAAATGAATATTAATTTAAGTGTCATCAATGAAATTGTTAGGAATAAAAACTGGGACTTCATGTTACTTTTCTTTAATTCCGTACGTGCAGGCTTTGGTCTTCTGTATCAAATCTTAATTCTAAAATTACATTACAAGAGTGCTAATTTGTGTTGAGCCATTATTTGATTTGACTCAACCCTTGCTCCCAATCTTGGCCATTTTCTCACCGAAGGTGCAGCCAACTGTTCCCGTACAAACCAGAGACCCCCAGCTGGTGAACCCTTCTAATAATTAATTTTCTGTTCAATGCATTCACTTGCTTCTCCAAACAAGATCAGTCAATAATAATAACAATAATTCTCATCATAATCGATCATGAGCACCTAACTTTAAGAGCTTGAGTTGGTTGATCAGTCAACCCTTAATACTAAGTTTACATATTTTATTCTTATTTATGGTCATTAAGGCAAAAGAATTTTTCAAGTATAGATCCAATATTCGAATTTAAATTAGTGTTCCCAATAACTTGAAGTAATTGGTAATCAAGATTTTTAATAAATTCTTACATCATTCATCATATTGATAGAAATCAAATTCTTTATGTTAATGTTATCTTTCAATCTTTTTGAGAGAAAATCGTAGGAGTTTAGTACAATATAAAAGTCATTAACCAACAAATATGGAAGAAATAAGTATTTTGTGTCCTTAATTAAAACGGATAGCGTAATGGGCAGAAGGACTACATATATGAACATATTGGTGGTCCGATATTTTTGAACCATATCAAAGGGTTCACTCGTTAAGCTCATGCATTTGGTCCCAACTCCAAGCATACGCACACATCATCTCATTAAAGAAGCCCCACCAAAGGCCTCAATCATCTTCACGACTTGCAAAGGGGGCCTACTTAGCTTTTCTTTTCTGTCACCAATAAATAAATAAATGAGCATAGTCTTTTTACATTTATGACCCTCTCACGTTGAGTCACAGGGCCCCCAATCGATTTGCCAAGCCAAAAAAGAACAATTTTTCATTCCCCCTTTCTCTTCAAAAGTTTTTTTCATTTGTTTGCAATTTCAAATTATTGGAGACTGTACTTTCTCTTTATTCATTAGCCTCCCTTGACATTCGGCCTGGGTGCCCTTTTATGTCTAAACCACATATTTGTATGGTTGTATTTGGACTAATTATGAGCACAATTTTGCACATGAAAATAATATTGAAAATATCGTTCCAGATTTAATATCTCATTATATATTTTTAAGATTACTCTTATATTTAAAGTCTTATACTCTCTCCAATTTAAAGGAAATTACGCCCCCCTAACTCTTAAAATTGAAGCGTAACATTAACTATATAATTTTTATTAAAATCAAAAACATTTACTATTAATGTGAAGCTAAAATGAAATTTAATTTCAAATTAAAGGAGTAATATAAATTGGTTCATGTGGATCGAATGCCTAAAAAAATATAAGGGTAGTGAAACCGTGAGAATGAATTGAGACTGAGCTTATGAATGAACAAAGATGAGAAAGGAATTTATATCGTTAAAAAAAAGATTATAAGTGATTTAAGGATGTGATTCACAGGTTGGTAGGTGAGACTTGTATTATGTATATTATGGGTTTGACACTTCTTTTTATGGGATGAATTTTTTTTAAACTCAAGTCATGATTAGTCGATTTAAATTATTGCAAGGTGAATCCAGTTATATGTAGAATAGTTGATGTATGTACATGACTACTGATAAATAACTAACTAAATAAAGACTACATATAAGTGATAATTTTCTTAAACAAATTAAAAGTTATACTTTCTGATTTTGCTGTTGAATCATACTAATTGTCCTTGAACTAAGATTGCAAGGTCCATAATAATAATAATAATAATTAAAGGAGATTAATCACACCGATTTATTTTCATGGCATATTTTTGAGCCGACACTTCAATGAGACTCAAGTTATCCTTTGTCACGAGTCTAGTATAGATTCCCTAGACTCGGCAATACATGCACTAAACACTCCTTTCATTGTGTTGGCTTTTTGGCGTCGAAATTGACATGATACCCGAAACCGATTAACTATTTTATGGAAAATAATAATAAAAAAAAAACCTATACAAATTTTAGTACTTTTGAAAAGAATTAAGTTATCTGATAATTTTTTTTTTGATAGATTGTAATTTATTTGGGCTTTTACTTGGCTAAAACGGATCCAGAAACTGAGTCCATTTTCAAATCCCAATCTTCCATGGATGTGGTGTATTTGTCAAATGCAATGCCACTCCAAGGTAATTGTCCCATCACGTTCCAAGAAACATCCGGTCAGTCTGTACATTTCTGTGAAAAAAAGGAGCATTTTTTTGAGGTGGTGCATTTGGCAAATGCACCACCTCCCAAAACCTTTTTTTTTTTTTTTTTTTTAAAAAAACTCTGGCCCCTATTCCTTTTTGTCAATATTACCGTTAGATTTTCTTTTTAAAAAAAAAAAAAAATTGAGGTGGTGCATTCTAAACCCTTTTTTTTTTAAAAAAAAAAAAAACGGGTTGCATGACCCAAATGCAACCTCGTCTGAATTCCAAAAAAAAAAAAAAAGTTCTGAGCAAATGCATCGACACCAAACCTTAAAAAATAATAATAATAAATTGAGGTAAATGATTCTCGGAATTTTTTTAAAAAAATTTCTTTTTTTGAGGTGGGTTAATGCACCACCTTTGACCCAATTTATTTTTTTTAAAAAAACCCTGAGGGTTGCATGAGATAAATGCGAACCCCCCCCTCCCCCTCCCTTTTTTTTTGGCGGAATTTTCTTCCTTTCTCCCCCTCCCTCTTCCTTCCTTCCTTCTTTGCTACACAGGTCCTTGGGGTCTATCAAGAAATTTTAAGTATTTTTGGAATCAACTACAATAAAAATGAGAAGAAATAACGAAAGAAAGGGGGGAAAAAAACAAAGGGGAAAAGGAAGAAATAATCTTGGTATGGATTCCATTTTGGTCAAAAAAAAAAAAAAACAATTGAAAAAGAAAGTTAAGAAAAGGTCGTAGGAGAAGGAAAGTAGGAAGGAAGAAAGAGAGGAAAAAAAAATCTGCACAAAAGGGGGGAAGGAGGTTGCATTCTGGTCATGCGTTCAATGGCTTCTTTTTTTTCTTTTTCTTTTGTTTTTTTTAAAAAACGGTTTTGGAGATGCATCACCACAAAATTTTTATTTTTATTTTTACAAATTAGATAATTCGACACAAGGTTTTTTTAAGCCAAATGCATCAACTCAGAAGAAATTTAGGAATTTTTTTTTATTAAAAAAATTGTGTTAGAGGTAATTTATTTGTCAAATGCACCACATCATTTTTTTTTTTAAGATTAAAATTAATCGCATCTAATGGATGAAGAAGAAATTGGGGCGCAGGGGTTTTTTTTTTTTTTTTTTTTTTTTAAAGGGGGTTTGGGAGGTGGGGCATTTGCCAAATGCACCACCTTAAAACCCCCCCTTTTTTTTTAAAAAAAAAAACCCATGCGCCCCAATAATGCACCACCTTAAAAGATTGCTTTTCTTCAAAAAAAACCCTTTAGGACAAGCTGATTGAAGAAGAGGAGGAGTGCTGATTGACAATGTGTTGATATGGTGGTGCATTTACCAAATGCACAATACCCATGGAGAAATGAGGTTTGAAAATGGACTCGATTATGAGATTCTTTTTAAAAACTGACCTAAATCATGTAAAAGCCCTAATTTGTTTGGATATTAAGAAGGCAAACAAATAAACTTTTCAAAACTTGGTTCCCCCCTCCCATCCCTTTCTTTTAACCCAAGCTTTAATTAGTTTTAGTGGTGAAACTCAACTACGGTGGGTAGAAACTAAAATTGGATAAGTTTAAGTTAAGATAAGCTTCACTTAAGATTGAAATATCTCTTTTAAATATCTAAGGAACCTAGATACGAGACAGGAATGTAATCCCAAAATATTTCTTTTAACTGAAGTATTAAGTTATTCTTTAATTCTCTTTATACCTTTGCCTTCGAGGATTAACAATAATTTTCCATGATGATCTAAAACTTGATATTAGAATTGATTCAATATATATGGACCAACTCATATAATTTATCATATAATAATGATAGAATATAAAAGGTTAACTTGATCTTATATGTTGTATAGAGTTTATCTATGGTACATAAATAAGGAACGGGAACCAATTTATTGGTGAATGTAAAATGAATAAAATATTATGCTAAGAATTAATAACGCCGTATCCTTGGTCTCCTATAACTAGGTTAGTTCTATTAGAGACTTTATTCATTGATTAAAAAAATTTACATCTCTCCTTCTCTTCTTTTATATACTTAATAGTCTTTAAGAGTTTGGTAGTAAACTATTAAAGTGGTGTTGTTGAATTCTAGAGAAACGGATTGCATAAACCACCATTTTACACTAAGTGACAAGCAATTACGCCTTAAAGACAAAGGGTACAATCCTTGACAATTACATTAATTTGATACTACTTGTTTCAAGTAGCCCTATCTAATTTATAGATAAATTTCATTTGAAATATGTTTATGAATTTATGGGCTTTTACTCTATTACTTGTTTATTCATTTTATAAATATTAATTTTATTATTATTATTTCAACTATTTATTTTCAATGCTCGAGACCTATCAGTATGAAGTATTTTACCTTACCATTAATTAAGCTAGCAAGACTTAATCATGTCTCATTTTAGCTTATAATAAATCATTTACCTTTATTAAAGCTACAACTCTATCTTTCTCATTAATATAATTATTGGTAAAAAAAGGAAAAAAGTCAATTAAATGAACGTAAATCCATGAATTACAAAGGTAAAAAATGAAATTTTATATAAAATTTTTTTTGAAATAAGTCATTTGATCCTGACCATTCAGAAGTGGTAACATCCAAAATGAACCTAAACTAAGAAAGAATAATAAGTGATTTAATTCTGACCATTCAAAAGTAGAAATAGTAACATCCAAAATGAACCTAAACTAAGAAAGAGTTTAATTTGAAATGAAATGAAAAGGTAAATCTTCTTCACACTAGCGATTTGATATGGTAATCGGACACTACTCATGATTTGTTGATCTTTTCAGACATAAAAGAATAAAATAATTTAGTACTTTATTAATATAATATGAATTGCAACAACAACTTTTAGGTCTCTATAATAATAATTACTCTTTTTATCGGAATTGAACATCTCAATTTAATTTATATAAATATTAAAAAAATTAATTAATTTAGTTCATTTTAAATTTAATAATAGTAATTTTTTAACAAAATTTTAGCTAATTAAGAAAATAAAATATTTATTTTTGAATAACTCAAAATAGAAATAGAAACATTTAATTTCAAACGGATTCAATATATTATAAGTTCATATTCTTAATTAATAATATAATATTCGCTTGAGATAGGAAGTTAGCTGTTAAAGGAATGCAACTTCTAGAGATCGACCGTGGTGTGGGTCCGGACCATGATCATCCCACGTTCGTCTTTCATTTGACCAACGTGGGATTTGGTCAAAATTCCCCGGCAGCCCAAGTCGTTCATCCTAATCATGGCTTGATTGCCTCAATGGTAGTTTATAAAACAAACATTTTGCGTGCATGTTTGCAAATGTTCGTTCTCCATTAGTTAAACTAAAATGCAAATTAAGCACGTAACCTTACTAATTAATGGCTTCGGATTCTGGGGGGTCAATCCCCAAATTAGAACTAAGCATGAAATCCTACTAATAGCTTTGGATCAACCCTTAAATTAGAATAGATTTAGAAGTTTTTTCCCTTTGAAGTTTCAAAGCTTGCGAGAAATGTGAGACTAAGGTCTCAAGGTACAAACCACTCGATTCAATTTTGATGAATTGAGTTGGAATTTAAATTTTTATTGAGTTTTAAGTCGATTTATAATGAAGTTCGAGTTGGATCAAGATTGATAGTTAAACTCGAAGTTTACGAACCAAATTTAGTATTTATATACTATATTTTATATAATTTATGAATAATTATATAAGGATTTTTAATAATAAAAATTTATATATTTTAAAGTAGTTTTTTTAAATATAAAAATTAAGCTAAAAATAAAACAATTGAAAAATATTTTTCTAAAATTAATCATTTCAAGTTGAACTGAATTGCATCAAATTGGGGTTCAATTTTTTTTATCAAGCTCGCCACAAATGCACCTAGCGAATCAAGGAAGCATTCTCTTAAAAAGCTCTAGACTTTTTTTTTTTTTAACGGTGATCGACTTAGTTTGCACGCAACTCGACATTTCATTAATCGTGGAGAGTATTGGTGCTATTCAAACTCGTTGGGATGTCCTCGAAGGGATAATTCTATACTAATTGATAAACTTTACATTATAATGCTACAAATCCTTTATATTATAACCTCTTGGCAATTTTATTAACTTATCCTTCAAAGTATTCTTTGTAGGTAGGAAATCATTCTTTTGTGGTTTTCGTTCATTGTGCGTGTTATATCAAAATAGATATTTCAAGTTGACAATAGATACATGAATCCATTCTTATCAATACATGCATAATCATACATATTCCCTATGTAAGATTGGAATATCACACTACCTCCTATTTGAATTTAAACCACCTCAAATTCATTGAGTTGTTCATCCAAATTCTAACACTTTCATCAAGACGGTTTCTGATAGAGAATCCATCCGTTGTAATTGATGAACATATTAATATTTTTTTAGACAGTGATTGATCTCACATATATCCAATTGATGATGCGAAAATTGGATCTTGGATCAAGGCTTGCAAAATAAGAAGAGAGTTCATGAGGTGATTACCTCTAGAGAATTCTCCGAAACCTAAGATAGTATATAAAATATCATAAAGAAGTTGTAGATAATGATAAGCATGATTAAGAAAAAGTGTACCTTGGACCCTTTTTTATAGGGGAGAAAAGAAGAAGAGAAAAAATGTGAAATCTATTATCTCGTTCCATCTTTTCTTTTGATTAAACATCATTTTCTCTTAAGTATAAGTCTTTTTATACTATATGGACATTATTTATACCCTTGAGTTTTTAGACCAACACGATTTTAGCCGGTTAAGTTTTTTACTCTAATTCAAATTGACTCATTAAAGTCAGATGAGGCCCCATCACCAATACTTGCGGAAATCAAATCCTTTACGAGTAAATGAATCTTTTGCCAAAGCCACTTTACTCATAATGTGCTTTCAAATATTGGAGTGCCCCTTTTCGGACAACATTGATAGTATTTAACAAAATTGGTTCTCATGATTGTTGACAACAAATAGAACTCTGCAAACAATTAAAAGTTTCGGCTACATTAATAATGCCTCTGGTTATCATCGTAAGCTCGCAGAGAAAAGAATCTCATGTGATTATGAATCCTGAAACAAGCAGCTTCCTATGATTAATTGCCAAGAATCACAACATTTAACGGTTATTCGTACAAAAAAAAAAAAAAAAAAAACCTGCATATTATCCATAAGTTACGGGCCGCTTTGATTGTTTTTATTTTTTTTATTTTTTATTTATTCTTCTATTATTCGTTCTTTAATTTTAATTTTTCTTACAATCAAATGAATTTGGGGGTGGGGGTTGCGTAGATGGATCTGCAATATTGTATTATACACATAAGAATTATTCTCTGTTTTCACCCATAAAACTAAAATAAAAGCTGATTAATTATAATCAGGGGAAATGAACTTTTTGTTCTACTTTAAGTTTGACCAAAAATTAATTTTTCGAACAAAGTTTTTTTTTGACCATTAAGGTATCCAAATAATTTATGAGTGACTGAAATGCCACCCACCATCAAATAGTTAATTCAAAGGGTAATTTCGTCCATTTTGCAAGTGGCAAATAAAGAAAAAAGAAAAAAGAAAAATGACATTTTTAATACCTAAATTTTAAATCAAAGTTACATTTAATATCCATGTTTTTTTCATTCAATTTTGTCTTTATTCCTTCAATTTCCATCAAGCATTGAAGCGGTTTCACTTGGGATAGAAATGTCTCGAGTACCTATTTAATAATAAATGTTTTAAGAAAAAATATCGAAATGTTCAAACGACATTATTTTAATAAACATGAAAATAAAAGTATAAACCTAAAAGTATGAAAATAAATGTTTTATTGTTTCTTGTTTGATCCTTTTTTGTATGGTTTGACCTTTAATGGAAATGTGGAATTGAAACTGAAAGCCCTTGACTTTGGTCCTATATTTTTTGACCTTTCCTGTTAATATGGTGTTGTGATCCTGATTGACAATGATAATGGTCAATAAAAATGACCATATTTAACAACAATTATGTAAATAGAAGAAGTCAACACAAAGTTGTAAATTTGGACTAGTCAAGACTTGCAAGAATGCACATTACCCTGTTTAAAAAATTACAGAAGTACAAACTGTTTCAACCATACATAACCAATTACAAAAGAACTAATTGTTTCAAACTAACACAATTAGGAACCAATTGTTCTTGTCAATGCACAAACATAATTTACCAATTACCCACCATACACAAAACAAATTCTAGATCATAAACCACACAAAAACCTATTCTCCATCATATGCTGTCACTATAAAAACTAATTATGCCAAAAAAAAATATCATTTACCTTATTGTTCCAACCCTACACAAAACCCATCTAATATTCATTTTCACCATGTACAATTCTACAAACTAAAATACTGTTTTTTTTCAAAAATAAACATAGAAATCCATTCTCAACTCTTCCTTCCTATATCCCTTTCTCTTCTCCTTGCAGCTGAATACGTGTTGTTTAGGTTCATGTCTCCTAATTACGCTGCACTAAAGTCATGAGTGATCTGCATCCTTTCCTAGCACTAAACGCTGCTGCATTGGACCTTAATGCACCCCGAGAAGCATTTTCAACGAGAGCATGAGATTCTTGAGTTGGTGCTTGAGTCCTTTTCCTTGCATTCTATACACAACAAACATAAACCTTAATCAATCTAATTCAATTCTTTGTTTTTTTTCTAACTAATTTAAATGAAGCATAATATGGCATTAATGTTACCTTTCTTTTTCTTGGTTGTTGAGCTTGTGACTGTTCAACCTAGTTGCTTTCTGCTCCATCGCCATTGGCATCATTTTAGTATTCTTGAATGTTTTTCTATTGTGGCCAATTTGGTGGCATTTTTTGCAATGGATGACAACTCTCTGTCTGATTTGTATAGTGTTGTTTTGAATCTCTTCAAAAGCCCTTCTCCTAGCCTTTTTTTGGTACCAAGCTACTTATATGCCATTGGAGCATCCAATGTGACTCCACAAGCCTTAGGCCACTGGTTTTCTCCATTAATTGGTTGAAGAATGATGTTATACAAAGTCATGAACCTTTGGGTACTGTACAAAGAGTCAACAAGCAAAAGTGGGTCCATCTCCTTTTTGTGAAATGCAACACTGCTGTGTACAGATGGAATTCCACGGACACCCCAACCCCTGCAATTGCACTCCATTTTCTTTAAATCAACAATAAATTGCTCCTTGCCTATTCAACTAATTTGATACGCATCCAACCCATTCCACATTGGTTTCCACTGCCTTGATTCAAGCACCCTTCTATTAATCAAATTTTTGATTCATGGACAACAAGTCCAAGGTTCTTGTTTTGCCATCCATGCTCTTCTCATTGAAATCCTTTCCATAAGCAATATCCTGATGGTCTCCATCATTGTAATTATTGGTTGATCACGTGCTTTAGGTATGAATACATTGAAGGATTCAATGATGTTATTGCAGAGCATATTAGTCTTTGTCTCTTCATAAAAGTGTCACGTGAACCTATGCTTAGGATCCGGACCATTTTCAACCCATTTATATGCATAATTGTCATATGCTTCCAACTCTTTTCATTGCCATTGCATGAAGTTGTTTGTTTGTGGCATTTGCAATCTTCCACAATTTGTCTTTAAATGCCTTGAGCCTATGAAGCTTCTTGTAGTTTTTCATATATGTGTTGGACAATAACGGTGCAAAGAATGTGATAATACATCATGGAGAGCTGCATCTAGAAATTACAAAAACAGAGTATTGTATAATTTAGTAGCAAATCAAAGTACAAAAAAAAAAAAAAAATAATGTGCAATTAGAAATGATTAAAATTGTACCTTCTGTCTATCAGAAATGAAGGTCTAACCCTACCCATCATTTGGAATTTCTAGGTCCTTTGATAGAAGCTCAAATAACTATTTCCATTGTTCAAAGGATTCTTTCTCTACAATTGCCTAGGTAATAGGCCACTACCCATTATCTACATCAATTCCAATAGCTAATAAAAGTTGGCCTCTATAGGGCCCCTTTAAAAAGCAACTATCAATTCCGATTATTAACCTGCATGAATCCATTAACCCCTTCTTAAAAGTACCATGGCAATAGTACATCCTCATAAATATAGATCCTCTACCATCCTCTCTGAAGTTCTGATGAAATATCTCCATAGTAGCGCATATTGATTTTCAGAAGACCCTGACATCTTGTCCCTTGCAAACCTCCTTGCTGTATAGGCTTTATGCTAGCTAATTTCTGTCTTGTACTTCTTATCAATCTCCTATCAGATCAACTTTGCAGGCATGTTTTTCTAGATTTTGATTCTTTCAACATACTTTTTGGCAACCCATTTTTCAATGACAAGAGGATTCTCCCATTGATGACCACAGTTTGTGTGTTTAAACCTAATAGCCTTGATTACCGAATTTGACCTGTTAGTATCCTTCTCCATTGTTGCATATACCATCCAGGTACAGTTAGGGCTCTTACACTTAGCCTTAACTCTCTTTAGCTCATTTGGTCTGAACTTCACAAATTTGCCCTCTTTGATAAGGTAATTCTTCATTGCATCTCTGAACTCTGATGCATTGGTGAACCTCATACCAATTTGCAATGATGGGTTCTCCATGTCTCTCTATGGATCAAAATTGTGGTATCTATATCTGTACTGCCCTTCTTCATCTGAACCTTCAACACTGTCCTGGTCATCATTTGGGCATTCTTCTTCAATTTCATCTGTCCTTGCAATTCTATTTAGATTGCTTTTTTCTGCCATTTCAGTTGTATCTTGATTACTTCCCTCTATCCTTTCAGTTCTCTCTTCATAATATCCAACATCATTTCCAAATTCATCTTCTT
>JAOXNR010040935.1:0-19981 GCA_028571225.1 Parsonsia alboflavescens | reverse complement strand
TGTCAATCCCATTTTACTACTTAATCCCGCAACCTAAACAATTTCAAATGGACTCCGAAATGTTACGAAACCTTAAAAAAACACAAAGAATCTTTGGGCTCCCCCCCCCCCCCCCAATTTTCATCTCCCCCATTCATGGTGAAACATTATACACATTTTTTTTCCTCATGCTGTGAGTTTCGTTTTATGCACCTCACGAGGTTCAAGCATAAAACGAATCTACTATTTCAGCCATGTCCTCCAAGAAATTCGATATTTCACTTTGGAAAACACATGCATTGGCTTTGTTAGTTACTTTAAAAAAATTAAAAGTGTATTTTCTAGTGCATTCTATATAAGTGCTGACAGATGCTCCCATCATGCACATATTTCACAATCCCGGTAAGGCTGGAATTCTTATGAAGTGGGCGATAGAGCTTTCCGAATTTGACATCCAATACTCATCTTGGAAAGCAATCAAAGGTTAAGTTTTCTCAGATTCTGTTCTTGAATGCACAGTGCCGAGATCCAACACAAATCTGTTAGGATTGTTGGATTTTGTACACAAATGGATGAACGGATGACATCGGATTTGTTTTGATAAGTCCTGAAGGAACTAAGTTTTCTTATGAGTATGAGGCTTTTCTAGCAAGATTGAGAGTCGCAGAAAACCTCCACATCTCGCATCTTATTGCCAAAATCGATTCATAACTCCTAGCCGGACATGTCAATGGTGAATACGAGGCAAGGGAAGACAACATCCAGTAATACTTGACCAAAACACAAAAGTTCTTCGATAAATTCAAATACATCAAAATGGAACATGTAACGAGCAAAAACAATGCAGAAGCTGATTTCCTCTCGAAGGTTAAGCAAGGAACTCAAATGTAGGGAACTTGGATCGAACCCCTGGAAAGGAAAACATTGACCTCCCAGAACTCATGAACATTGATGCCGAACCAACATAGAAGGCCACGATTCATCAATACATATCCGATGGAATATTACCTGAAGATCTGGTTGAGGCTAAGAAATTCTGGACTGCGTCGTCCAGATACGTTATTATTAATGGACAACTTTTCAGGAGAGCATACTTATGGCCACTACTCAAATGCATGACACAAGATGAAGGCAATTATGTGTTCACGGAGATGCATGAAGGAATTTGTGGTGCTCACATCGGACCTAGATTGTTAGCTCGCAAATTCATGAGAACTGGATACTTCTAGCCAACTCTCGAAGATGATGCAATCAATTTGGTGAAAATCTATCGAAAATGCCAAATCCATGACAACATACACTATCTTCCTAGAATTGAGTTGCATTCCTTGAGCAACCCAATTCCGTTTCATCAGTGGGGAAGTGATCTCCTAGGACCATTTTCCTAAAGCATTGAGAGAAAGAGAATTCTTGGTGGTTGTGGTAAATTATTTCACAAAGTGGATTGAAGCACAAGCTTTAGCATCTAAAACAGCCTGGAAGGTGAAAGAGTTCTTTTGGGAAGAAGTTATTATCCGGTGTGGAATACTCAAATACTCATTATAGATAATGGAAAACAATTCAAAGTAAAAGAATTCCAAGACTTCTTCTCCGAACTGAAAATTGATAACCTTTTTACTTTCGTTGGTTATCCACAAACTAATGGATTACCAGAAGTATCAAATCGTATCATACTTCAAGGATTGAAGAAAAGACTTGACTCAACAAAATGAAAGTGGGTATATGAATTGTCCAACATCCTTGGGTCACATCGGACAACTCCAAATGCTCAAATCAAGGAATCACCATTCAACTTGTGTTTCAAAACAGATGCTTTAATCCTAATGGAGATCGGAAGCTCTTCCCCCTCATCAACTCTTTTAATGCGGAATGGAATGACCAAAAGTTGGTTGAAAACCTTAACTTGTTGGAAGAAAAGTGAAATCAAGTCGCTCTCAGAGAAATGGTGTATAAAAAGACGCTAGCAAGTTATTACAATAGGAAAGTTCCAAAACAACAACTTAAGGTTGGTGATCCAATTCTCGGAAAAACGAAATGAGTGGATAGGACGCAAACCAAAAACTATATCCGACTTGTGAAGGTCCGTATCCCATTGTAAAGGACAACTGGAATGGAAGCTAAAGATTGCAGGACATAGAACGCAATGATGTGGCAAGAACTTGGAATGTAATGAATTTGAAAAAAAAAAAAATTATATAAGTACTTACTTTTTCGTAATACCAATGCATGAACCCAGATATCTGCTATAACTTTATGAATCCAACAATCAGCTTTAGTCAATGAAATTAAAATCTTCACATAGTGTTTTTACTTATATTTCCTTAATTTCTTTCTTTGATACCATGGCAATAGTTAGAAAGAACATATAAAGAGAAACAATGAAATTAAACCAGAACAAAATTGTCTTTTGATATAACAATAAAATCTTACAAAAAGCTATTATACCCTAACCAAAGAAAATGCAAAATGGAAATAAAATAAAAAAAAGAACAAAACAAAACAAGTGCACTGCACCATCAAAAGGAAACAAAAATAATATGTTCCAGAAACTAGACCAAATTTGGATTTTTCAACTTGGGAGCAAGCTATGCTAATGCCATCAGATTTAGGGTTGCTTTCGGAGTTAAGAAACTGATGGGATCCAACCGTGCCCCAATCCCCTCAATAGCATCCACAGCCAGAGACTCTTCCTCGTTTTCAAAGACCTGTTCCAATGAGGGAACAGTGCGGCACATGTCTGGGATTTTAAAATCTACATCCCAAGGCAACAAATATTCGATGGCTTATCCATGATGATGCTGATATGGGCACACAATTCATGAGCTATCTCTTTCTCCTTCAAATCATTCGTCACCATCTCTATAGCTCCTTTAATCATGATGAAGGACAATCGCAACCATATATTCTGGAACTTCTCATGTTTAAAGAAGTCCCCTTGTACTTCCAACTCCATGGTTGGGTTCATTTTGCCCTTCCCATCCTCATACCGTCCTTTCAAAGCATACAAAGCTACTTCAAGCTTCGTTTCTCCTTAGCTCCAATAACTAATCACTCAGAAAGTTCTTTATTTTTCAGCTCTAACTGTTGTATCTCCGTGCCCTTAACCTCAGCCTCATCCTCCAAATCCTTAATCTCCTCTACAGCTTCGGACACCTTCCCCTCTGCGGCAATAGCCCTTTTGTCCGCATCTCTCTTCTCTACAACCAATGCATAGCACAGGACTTCCTGCTCCTCAGTTTGTTGATATAGTTCATAGTTAAAAATTGTGGACTGCAAAATAAAAATATTTTTAGCAAAAAAAAAAGCTAAAATCGAATTACCAGGAAATTGTGGAGCAAAGCATTCCACCTCACATCCTCCATAGGCAAAGTTCGTAAGTGAGCCTATTCTTTGGGAGGCAATACATTCCAGAAGACTTCTAAAGCCCTAGTTTTGTTGAACATCCGGTTGTTCTCCAAGATGTTCCAGCCTAGAACATTAATTACCCCCTTATCCTCCAGCACTGGCTCCAACACCTCCACCTTACTCAGAATGCCGTCTACACCCTTTTGCCTTTTTAATCTTTCTCCTTACCGGTGATCCCATTTCCTCTTCAGGGTGCTCTTACCCACAGTGGGGATCACC
Organism: Parsonsia alboflavescens; assembly: GCA_028571225.1. Classification (NCBI taxonomy): domain Eukaryota; kingdom Viridiplantae; phylum Streptophyta; class Magnoliopsida; order Gentianales; family Apocynaceae; genus Parsonsia; species Parsonsia alboflavescens. The sequence goes on along the minus strand of JAOXNR010040935.1, from coordinate 16,378 downwards.
AAACCTTTAGCTCAAGGGGTCTCTAGAAATTTGGATTTTTGTGCAGGCTTTAGCGGAAGTTGCCTCTTCTTCTTAACGGACTGCTTAGCAAGATGTTTTTTCTGAGGGGCAACCTTCGACCGTCTGGCATTACTTCCTCCAGCTTTAGATGCAGTGTTCTTCGCCACATCATCTTTCTTTGTTGGATCATCCTTTTTTTGCAAATTGATCCAAAACATAAAATAAGTTGTGCATGCTTGTGACAAAGCTATAAGATTTATCTATGAGGACTTCTATCACAATCTCGAAACAAATTTCTTTGTCTTACTGACCTTCACTTTGCCAGTGAAGCCCCCATGCTCATTGCAAAAGATTTTCCTACAATATAACAAAACACATCAAATCTAATTCCAACACTTAGAAAAATAATGGAATATACAAACAAAGCACAATAGAAATACATACTCAAAGCCACTATATTAAATTCAGTCTTGTCATTGATTCTACCGAACCACAGCAAATCTGGGCTCTATTGTTCTCCCACCTTCATCTCAAACCCGAATTAAGCAATCTTGCTCATTTTTGTATCATAGCTATCCGTTTGATTGAGCAGCTTATTATTCGAAGACTTGAGGGTGCATCATGGAAATATTATCTCCCCAAAACTAGAAAGCCTAATATAACAAAATTCCGTTCTTCCATTCGTGGATGGAGCTAGGGCATTCTATTAATCCGAGACCACCCCTCCGTTGGATTGTATAAAAAAAATTCCCCTACCTTCAGGGGTCTTTTGTTTTTGGCCAACCAAGAAAAAGGCCCTCCGTAACACTAAGATAAGAGTTGCACCCCATACCCTTGCGAACAAAATTAAAGCAACAGTACATAGAACAAAACTAGGACTTAATTACCTTAACTGAATATTAAAAAATTTCAAAATATCAGCCCAGCCCAAAACTGTGTGGCAAAGCAAGTAACACACCCAGGAGCGGGTGGGTGAATCCTACCCTCCTCCCCTTGAACTTCAATCTCAAATTCGACAAGAATGCCATATTCCTACTAAAACCCGTCCTTATCCCTAAAGTTACTAACTAACTCTTGATATTGTGGCATAACTGGATTAACCCCCTCCTCACACCCTAACACTGATGTATCAGTGTGAGCAACTACCCGCACCTGTACAGGGCCCCGGTACTCATTAGCTAAACTGTTATCACTCTCATCAAACTAGGGAAAATCTATACTCACTTCCCCCAATCCCATACCAGATAACATGACTAACAACCCCAGAAGCAGAAGTCTCACTAAATTCCCCTATCCTGGTTGATTCTCCTAAACCTTTACCGGTCCCAGATTCACCTTTATTAGCACTGCTAATGTCAGATGTGGAAACCACATCACTAGAAGCCCTAATTCTGGGTTCAACCCTATACCAATTAACCATGATAGCAGAGCTATCTCCAACTTCTGCATCAGGGTCGTTGATCAACCTCATAATCCCTACACTAACCTCACCCGAATCAACCCTAGAAACATATGCAGTGTGAGACTCAGACATGGCCTCGCAACAAACACACTTGGAACACAAAAACAAACAAAGATAAAGGATCAAAGTGAGTACATGAAGCCATTAAAATCAATTTGACAAAGAACAAGAAAAGAAAACTTCAAAAGTTGGAAACTTTACCCAAAAATTGGCATCTAAATGCACATTAAACGCAGCTTCAGGTTGAACATTAAAAGCCTAAAACCAACAAATACAAAATCACAAGAAGTAAAATTACACTATGAAGATTCAACGTGAAAGGGAGTTTCGCTACTGCTACGACGAGGAGAGCAGAAGAGAGAGAGAAAGTGCGGAAACTGGAAAATGCAAAGGTACAAAATGAAGAGACAGAGACAAATTTTACCTTTTAAAACCAAAGAACCTTGAATTTGAAGTGGCATGAGCTCTGAAACAATCCTAGACGCATAAGTGGCTCTGTCAATTAAAATGGCTGCCAACCAACCATAATGTCAAGCTGTCAAATTGTTTCATTTTCTAAAACGATCTGACTGTTCTGAGACTGAAATATAGTTGCACGTAGAACAAGCTTCCCGAAACACATGCTTTTTTTTTTTTTGAAAGCCCATTTGTCGTATTGGCAATAGACGCATGCTCTTCTTGTTTTTGTTGAAGGTCATATGTCGTATTGGCAATAAACACATGCTTTTAATTTTCCAGAAGGTCATATGATATATACCATACACTAGCTTCTCTACTTTGACCATATTTTCTACTATGACAACTTGATAGCTAATGGAAAATCAGACACTAAGCTTAATCTATATATTGAGAGCTTTAGTATGATATATTACATGAGCTAAGAGACATAGTAACAATGGAGAAATGTATGCTCAAAAATAGATCGATTGGACATGGAACGTTGGCATTGTTCACCAATCCGACAATGTTCATCTCATATCCCACATTGAAACATTATGGACTAATCCACATAATCCTACGTCTATATAAAAAGTTAAAGTCAACTATCCAGGTACGTGACATTTACTACCTGCATCTCATCTTCCCGTATTATTTACTCATTACTGACTAGAGTATCGAAGGAGTTATGGGATCACACCCGCAACTCACTAACAATTGCCCTTACAGGTACCCACATCAAGCCTACCCACAACATCACTAATCTTAGTAACTCTCTCAAAAATTTCTCTATCTATGTATATATTTGTTATATATATTTTTTTTACTCTCTTTCTCAATTTTAAATATAATTTATTTAAAGATTTTTAATTTATGTACACTGGAGACTATTTTTTAGACAAATGAATAGCATGGTAATCATTTACTTGGATAGGTTACTAATTTATGAACATATCTCACCGTGTTGTAGGTTGGAAGGCAAGGTTGCATTGATCACCGGTGGAGCAAGTGGAATTGGAGCAGCCACAGCTAGGCTCTTTGTAAGACACGGTGCCAAGGTGGTGGTCGCCGACGTACAAGATGATCTAGGTCAAGCCCCTCTGTGAAGACATCAAATCTAGCAGCGGTACCATAGTTTATATCTATTGTGATATTACCAATGACTCCGATATAAAAAACGTCGTAAATTGTGTAGTTGAAAAGCTAGACATCATGTTTAGCAAATTTGAGGCCGGCAGTTCCATAGACCCTTCCATCATCCACACCGATTTCAATAACTTTAGGAAAGTTTTCAAAGTGAACATAATGAGTGGATTCTTAGTAGCAAAGGATGCAGTCAGGGTGAGGATCCCGAAAGGAGAAGGAAGCATAATCTTCACTTCTAGCATATTGTTGTAATGTCGATCGAGATGTCTCATACGTACAATGCGTCCAAGTATCCAATTGCTGGGTTGGCGGATAACTTGTGTTTGGAATTGGGACCATATGGGGGAAGAGTGAATTGCATTGCCCCATTCTTGACGAGAACTCCTCTGTTGAATGGCATGCAGCAATCGATATTGAATCCGGAAAACATAGCTCAGGCAATTGTTTATTTGAGATGCGATAAAACTAGGTACATGAGTGGTGTGATCTTCAATTGATATTGAATCTGGAAGACATAGCTCAAGCAATTGTTTGTTTGAGAAGCGATAAAACTAGGTATATGAGTGGTGTGATCTTGCCAATTGATGGGGATATGCTAACTTAACCTAGTTCTTACCACGTTGCTCAAGCTAGAATGATCCATTGATTTTTGTGTAATAATATGAGCGGAACGAATTTAGCTCACTGTCTCTGTCTTTCGGGTTAATGTCTCCAGTAATTTGTAATAATGTAAGCCATACACCATTCTTCAATAATAAATGTCATTTTGTTTGGCGTTTATGAGCAGCTTAGTGCTCTTGTTTACGTCAATCACTTTGGTATTGTTTGTCCATCTAATGTAGTCGGAAAAATTTTGTTCCTATTAGTTGGTCCTTTAAAATTAGAACTCACATGAAATCATCCAAGTTTGTTTAAAGTGATCTTATTTATTATCAAGTGCAAACACTGGAAAAAGAACGACACAATTCAATTTCTTGAGAAAAAAAAAGGAACGCAAACCAATTTTTAAAAGTATTGTCATCACATACATCACACAATCATAAGAGTTGAAGGTTTTATCATCAAACTAATGCCCAATCCATTTACATCTTACAAATCTGTTTTTGAGATTAAAATTTTGAGATATGAGAGTGCAGAAACTAACCCACGAAGGAAAGACTACTCGCACAATTAGTTCATGAAAAGGTTAGCCTCAGCACGTATTTCGAATGTTTGTTTTAATTTCTAACTTCGTTCTGAAAGTTTTCCAAAATAAAGCTAATATCAACATATTAACAAGAGAAACCAGAAATTCAAACAGTCCCGTTTTTAAATGAAAATTGAGAAAATTAAATCAAACAATTGGAATGGAAATAGCCCTAAAACAAAATTAATAACAGCAAAAACGCATTAAAATATAATCTATCAGGAATATTTCTTAAAAAACAAGAAAATGTGGAACACCTATACATCTGAAGATTAACACCAAACCTGGCCCAACATAAGCCATAGACAATTCAGCTTCAGAAATCAGTTTTGATATGTAACAAATTCGAACTCTTTAAACCACAAAGATGACCAACAAATTTGACCCTCAGCATACAATATCTAAAATTCAAAGGAATTTAACTAATTATAAAGGAAAAAGAATGTAAACATTAATAATTAAGTGTATAATTCATAATAAACCATAAAATGACAGTGGAAATGCAAAGCAATAATTCAGTTTCCTAGCCACATTTCAATAAAACCAGCGACAGTGAGAAAAATTAACTAGAAACTCAACAAAAAATAGCACATATAACCTTCCCAAAATTTCCATTTAGATAGACTAGACAGTGATCCCAATGGTTCAAACATTCAGTTTAAAATATAAAATAACAATACACGAACAACCATTACTAAAAAAGGACAAAATCACTCTCAACGAAAATTAATTCCTGACAATTTTAATACCTCCTACGGCCACCACCATAAGCCATAGGTGGTGCAACCATGACTTTGTCCTGTTCCTCCTTGAGAACAATACCAGGCAATCCACTCATACCCAAAGTCGCAAGCATGTCAATAGTCTCCTTATCCACCTCAATCCTATCGGTCTTAATGGCAGATTCATCCGGAACAAAGTCCATACGGCGCTCTCTCTCTTCCTCTTGAAGCTTGAGTGAGATACCCCTCACTGGACCCTTCTGAATACGCCTCATAAGGTGGGTTGAGAATCCAGCAATCTTGTTGCGGAGTCTCTTTGACTGGATGATGGCTACCTCTCCAAGGATCTTCTTGTTAGTGTGGAAATCCATGGTCATCTTCGAGTAGTAACGCTCAATCAGTTGCCGTGAGGACTTCTTCACGGTCTTGGTGCGAACGCGGCCCATAGTGCTCCGGTTGGCGGCTGCTGGCGGCGGGGAGGGCGGGTTGCTTGGAGAGACAAGAGGCGACCGAAACGGATGAGAGGGCTAGGGTTTGTCCCAGAGAAAACGGGGATTTTATATCAGTGTGAGGTTTGGTCTGAATTTACTGAAATAGGTCTGCTTTGCAGGAACAGAATTACTGGACATGGGCTCATAATTTGTTGGATAAGTTAACCTCATGGGCTTGGGATTCTATTTTATAATTTTTAGGACTCTAACAAAGGATTGAAGGCTTGTCTGCACACTTTCTACGTTTTAAAATAAAATTCGTTATTTTCTTTTGGAATTAAAAAAAGTTGTTTTGTAATCATAATTAAAATGCTTTTTAAATCTTTTGTTATATTTAATATTCTCTTTCATTAAAATTGGAAAAATAGAAATATGATTGTAGATCAGAGACTTAATTATATTTTTAAAATATCTATGCTCAATATTACAAGTCGTTTAAGTTATTGTATAAAAATTAAGAATTAAAAAAATAAGGTATTTATTTAGCCAAAATTAAGGGTGTACAACCAGGTTTTGCTCAGTAGGATGGTTTGAGTCAACCAAACCAACTAAATGAGAAGATTAGAAAAATCATTTAATTCAACCACTTATTTGGATGATAATCGAACCAATTAGACTATATTTCAATTAGATCGATTTAGTTAGTTTTTATATATGTTAATAAAATCCTAAATAATTATTTTTCATCAAGTATAGAACTAATTAATCCAATACAAATATAACTAAAATAAACAAAAAACACACAAATCAAAATACCTAAAATATTGTAGTATTAGATTAAATAATAAGGGTATTGATGAAAAAAAAAACCATATAAATATATAATTATCTTACTCTCTAGAAAACTAATAAAAGAATATACATGTGTTTTTTAATATTTTTTTCTGCTATATTTTATAAATTAAACTTTAAAGATAGATGATATTTTTGGAACACGTATAATCCTTTTTTTAATTATTAAGTAGTATATATGGTTCTAGGGAGTAGATTAAAAAAATGCAGAATCTCTATAAGAACCTTACTGTAAAAAAAATAAAAATAAAAAATTTGTCATTTTCTCTGCAGAAAATGATTATCTTGGATAAGGTTGGTTGGTATAAATAAATGATACTCTCTCCATTTAGATTTAATTGTCTCATTTCAATTTTAAGTTATCCGAAATTGGATGCCTCATTTCTTAAAATAGATAAAATTTTGATATAAAGTCTTGTTAACAACCTCTTTAATTTTAGGGATTTACATCCAATTGAACAAAAGATCTATGACTAATGATATATTGGTAACTTTTATGAAAGTTAAAATGCACTCTATAATTTTTTATTAAATCAAAATTAAAAAACTAATTTCGGATAGAAAAAGTAAAAAGAATAAAATAAGAAATAAAAACAAAATAAAAGTTTTTTTAAAAAAAAATAAAAATATGTATTCTTATTCTGATGTGTCTTTAAAATCTTGTTAACCATTTTTTAAAAAATTTTAATTTTTTTTTTTAATTAAAACAATGTAACGATATAAAGAACTTCTCCGATAAACAATTGGATATTTATTTTTATTTTGGATCTATTAAAATCTTCTTAATTTCTTTTTTCCATCTCATTTATGTAATCATAATTTTTTTTTTTTTTTTTGGCCTGCTGGCCTGCTTCAGTCCCCATGCAATATCCAAGGCATTCCTCCTTTTTTGACACTAGTTTGGAAAAATATTAATAAAAAGACAAGCTGGTTCAAATGAATAAAAAAAGAAGGGGGATTTGAACCCTTGTCTATCAAGGAAAGTTAGATTATATTGATTCTATTGATTGTAGAAACTTTATATATTATGTTTATAACTATCCCTTAATTTATGTTCGTAATTGTTGTAACACCTCCTCGATTCATGTTAACCTACAACTTGTATAGCTCTATTATATTAGGCATAGTAATGAAAAGAAATGACAACCATTCTCATATTTTTCTAGATTCCTTATGGTATCAAACTCATAAAGGATCTAAACACCATTTTTCCTTTTTATCCACCAAATAGCTTCGTATTACTCCTTATTTTATTCACAATCACATCACAATTCGACTTTCTTCTTCCAAATACCGTATTTGAAGAAGATCTTGTTAATTACATTTTGTGTGGTCTTCTCCCTAATTATAGACCATTTTACTCGCAATATTAAAGCAAGGTTAACTTCTATTTATTTTGATGATTTATTTGGCTTACTTCTCTTTCAATAAATGCAGATTAAGAATTTCATCCACTCTTTTACACCTCTGACAGTTGCTCATTACTTTGATTTCCGGGGGAAGTCCCTTGCGGGCAAAACCCCGCCCACAGGCACAGAGGCCCCTTGTGCCAGTGGGGGTAAATGGAGGGATGTGCACGCGAGGGCAGAGGACTGACGGAGAGGACGCAATGGGGGACAATGGCCGTTGGCAGAGCCAACGTTTAGAGCTTACGTCCTACTCCCGATGGGTTTCGAACCCCCGCTTGTCGTTGGAGTTAACCAAACGTCAGGGTCAGCCTTACCAACTCGCCTATGCCCCTGGGGCACAGTTGCTCATTACTCATTACTCTAATGGTGGACCATGTGGAAGAGGTTGTGGTCGTGGACATGGTGATTTTGGCCATGGTCATTCCAAACGCCATGTTACAACAGTCAGATTCAACACACAACCTTCCGTTCTCACCTATTACAACTATTAAGGAAGAGGACACACCTCTAAATAATGTCTCGAGCTAAGATACAACAACCCTATCTAGCAATAGTCCTAATTAAGTCATTTTCCAATCACACTTCTCCTCATAATAAACTTGACCAACCTTGGACCATTGATACTGGAGCAACCCATCAATCAACTTCTGAAATGGAAAACTTGGGCATTCATTCAGAATATTCTGTCACTAACGAAGTGGCACTCACAAATGGTAAAAAGCTTACCCATTTATCATGTTGGTTCTAAGAATATTTCTCTTCACTCTCGAAATTTCTTATTATATAATATTCTTCATGTTCCTTAATCTAATTTTAATCTCATATTTGCTCCCTAGTTTAACAATTCTAATGATGTTTTTCCTGAATTCTTTTCCAACTTTTTTGTAACGAAGGATCTCCAGTTGCAGCAGCCACTTCATTTGGCATACACTAAAGATGGTCTCTATCACATGGAGCCCAATCTAGCTTCTCCTATTCGTCATCCTGTTTCCTTGTCAACTTGGCATGCTAGATTGGGCCATGTTTGCTCTAAGACTACCGTTAAAGCCTTGTCTCTAAATGACTCATTTGCTTCAATGACGTCAAAACATCCTTGCATGTGACATATTGTGTCAGCAAGTCACATAAATTGACTTTCCATGATTCCAATTATTTTGCCAAGGAACTATTAGAATTCATTTGTTTCGATTTTTGGGGTCCCCCTGATCTGATTTCTTTTTTTGGTTTTAATGTAAAAATGTATTATAGATCAAAGTATATAAAATATTTGGGCATATGCAGGGGAATAGTAGATAACTATGTACCCACTTCCAAAAGAGAGAAGATATTAGGATAGAGAGGTCCTCTCCGTCAGTTTTCTGCCCTCTCGTGCACATCCCTCAATTTATCCCCACTGGCACAAGGGACCTCTGTGCCTGTGGGCGGGGTTTCGCCCGCAAGGGACTTCCCCCGGAAATCAAAGATATTAGGATAGAGAGCATCCATAACCCTATATATTAGTGCATTGATCCTAAAGCATACATCATCGACATTAAACGATTGTCATAATAAGATTTCTAATCCTCCCAATATAGTATATCGTGGTGAGCAGTCTAAGTCGTTTGAGCCTCAGTTGCCACGATGTCCCTCACCTGATTTCTTCTTTAAATGGTTTCTTGTATCATGATATTTCCTTTTTTTTAATCATTACAAGAAGTATAAATGGATTATTGATTGTTCGTAAAGATGCGGAACCTCTCACATTTTTTCTAGGAGTAAAGGTTTCTTGTATTATTTTATCCCCTTTTTTTTTTCATTATTTATTTGGACGAGTACAGTCGCATATGGTACTCTGCGATACTTGCTCTTACACATCATGACATTATCAAATTAGCAATCAACAAAACAACACAATTCATGTATTGTCCCTCTGTCAGCCATTGGCAAGCAGTTATACTTCGATATTTGAGAGGTACCATAGACCATGGTCTTGTGACAACTCCTTCTCTTTCTCTCTCTTTTTGCCTGTTCTGAGCCAAATTGGCATGGTGACAAGGTAGATCGAAAAAGTACTTCTACTTATGCTATCTTTCACGGTTCAAATCTCATTTCTTGGTGTTCGAAAAAGTCCCTCACCTGATTTCTTCTTTAAATGGTTTCTTGTATCATGATATTTCCTTTTTTTTAATCATTACAAGAAGTATAAATGGATTATTGATTGTTCGTAAAGATGCGGAACCTCTCACATTTTTTCTAGGAGTAAAGGTTTCTTGTATTATTTTATCCCCTTTTTTTTTTCATTATTTATTTGGACGAGTACAGTCGCATATGGTACTCTGCGATACTTGCTCTTACACATCATGACATTATCAAATTAGCAATCAACAAAACAACACAATTCATGTATTGTCCCTCTGTCAGCCATTGGCAAGCAGTTATACTTCGATATTTGAGAGGTACCATAGACCATGGTCTTGTGACAACTCCTTCTCTTTCTCTCTCTTTTTGCCTGTTCTGAGCCAAATTGGCATGGTGACAAGGTAGATCGAAAAAGTACTTCTACTTATGCTATCTTTCACGGTTCAAATCTCATTTCTTGGTGTTCGAAAAAGCAAAAAACAGTAGCTCGACCTAACACTGACTCAAAATATCAGATTTGGCAACAACAGCATCAGAAGTTTATTGGCTACAACGCCTTCTTCAAGAACTGAGTGAACTGCTTCTCACTGTGCCCAAGATCTAGTGTGATAATGTATCAGCTATCTACTTAGCATCCAATCCTATGTTACATTCTTGGTCAATATATCTTGAACTTGATTTTTAGTTTGTCCGAGATCAAGTCTCTCAGAAACACCTCCAAGTATTATACATTCCTACTGCAAATCAAGATGCTGATGTTTTAACAAAAACTCTATCTAAGCAATGATTCTTCACTTGAAATCCACATTGATGGTTATTCCTCCTAGCCGTTTGAGGGGGCATTTTAAAGAAAGTTGACTACAATTATTACCATTGATTTTGTTGACTGTCCATATATTATGTTTATAACTATCCCTTGATTTATGTTTGTGACTATTGTAACACTTTCCCAGTTCACAATCCCGTATATATATAAATATATAAATATATATATATATATTTATATATATAAAGGATAATGTTATGAAGTGCTATGGAGCATATCTTATAGAGTGTTTTAGTTAAGTCTCTAATCGTCAAAGTTAATGGTTAGTTGTTAAGAAAAAATAAATTATTCTATAAAAATTATTTTTTAAAATATTTTTTATAAACTAAATCTTAGAGGTATTTGCTTGAATTTTAATTTATTTTTTAAAAAATAAGATCATTGACCGTTAAGATTTAATTACACGGGAGAGAGAGAGTAATGAAAAGATATGACAACCATTCTCATACATTTCTGGATTTTTTTATTGAAAACTAGTTGATAGGAGAGAAACGTAAATTGAAAATAAAAGAAATGGGGAAAAAATGAGCTATTTAACTCGTTTTAGAGTTTTTTAATGGGAAGAAGAGAAATTGGAGCTACAATGGGTCACTCCAGAAGAGAAATATCTTTCCCCCCGAGTTGATGTGATTCAGATAGACGAGAAATTACCTTTTTTTATTTAAAGAATTAAAATATCTATTTCATCTCTCTGGGATTATTATAAACTTATAAATCCCAAATAGAAAGAATTAATTGAGTAAAACTACAATTTTCTTACCATTTCCTTATCACTCCCAAATAAGTTTTCTTAAAATTTTCAAATATCATCATTATTCACAAAGTAATTCACTTTCTCCCTCTTCTTTTCTTTCTTAACTTAAATTTTCCTCCATCCACAAGACAGATGTCAAAAGATTGCTCTATTCACCAGGAATCTATAGTATTTTGAATCAATTTCTTTAAGTAGATAGGAAGTTAAGAATGTTTGTAACTAAAGAAAAAATTTGTTAAATTGTGATCAATGAGGTCTTTTTATATTGTTTTCTCTAAGCTTAAATTGTTTTCTCTAATCTTATATTGTTTTCTCTAAGCTTTACATGCATGTTTATTGTGACATAGGAACTTTCCAAATATAATTATTTTGTGTTTATATATGATTTTCTTTCTCTTCCCTTAATACACCCAATTTAGCTGGAAGTGTTTCTTTTCTTTAAATCAATAATTTTTTTTTAATTTATTATTTTTACACCCCATCCCTCCCCTACTCCCATCCCCAAGTACTAGCCATGGTTTCCTTAATTACTCATCCTATCTCGAATTCGAGACCTTTCGTTCTCGAATATTACCACTTATCACCAAGTAAAGTAAGACTTACTAATTTTATTTTATTTATCCAAATAGAACGCAACCATATTGGTTTTATATTTATAAAATTGAAAATATATTTTTCATTTAAAATTTAAATACATATTTATTAAATTCAATAAAAATATACATTTAAATCTCACTATCTCAAAAAGTTTTACCATCGACTATATTAGTAGTGAGGCTATTGTGTTAAATTTATTAAAGTCGAAAACATTTCATAAAATCAATTATAATACATAAAAGTAGAAATAATTGCAAGACAATTGACAATTTAGCAAACTAGGTCATTCCAAATCAAGATTTTGAGTGGTTTGGAATGACTTCCAGCCTCCTTGTCGAAAGTCCTTTTTTTAAAATTTTCACTATCAAATATTGAATTTCATAGAAACAAATATTTATGAAAAATATTCAAAAAAGAAAAGGAAATAACATTACAAAAAAGTAGGCATTTCCTGGCAATTCTTCAGTAAACTTTTTGAATATTATTGATTTAATTTTATTTATAATTTTTCTATATTCAAAATTTAATTTAATTTTTTAATAAATTAATGATTAAAGTAAAATGATAATTTATTTGATCTCGAAAAGTAATAACATACTCATGGATTTATATAGAAAATAAATTCACTTATGTGGGATTGATTAATCTAATTATACAGTCAGGAAAAACAAATAAAACAACTCCCAAAAAATAAAATTACTAACTATAGCTCCTAAACTACCAAAAAAAGATTGGCAAAAAGGTAGGAGTTTGAGTACAACTTTAAAATCTGCTGAAAATCTTAAAAAATAGCCAAGAAAAGGATTATTTTCCAGCGGTTTCTCGACTGATGAAATAATATGCACTCAAAAATCTCTTATTTTTCTGGCATAGATTTTGATTGTAAAAAAAAAAAGGTAATTAAAACAGCAAGAAAATACTATTTAGTGACATTTTTCTTTAATCGCTAGAACAAGTTCGCGATTAAGGGTCTTTTAAGTTTCTTATACCATTATCCCTATAAAAAAGAAAAGAAAACAAAACTCAATGGTTATCTCAATCTCATTATTTCCCTGCAGGCAAACACCTGAAAACCAAAAAAGAAAAACCAAAATGGATTTTCTCTAAAAAGAAAAAAAACTACTAAAATTCCCACCAACTACAAATATTCATAAATAAATAAATAGTTATACATAATGCAGATAAAACCAAATATTATGGGTACAACTGGAGGAAATTTGATCTTTCAATACAATCGTTGACGATTCTGGCCTGTGTTTATTCCACATTGCATAAGAACAACATAAATTATGAGTATATCCTTCAGCATCTTGAATGGTCACCTTATGTATTCCTGCAGAAGAAAATGAGCAACCAAAAGACCATGAGAACATTTTTAGCCAAACAGGGAACCTAATTATGGTATAAATTACAGAGACAGAGATTTTTAAGTTTGAGAAGTTGATTGACAGTAGTAAGGGCACTGTGCTAGAGAGAAGGCAATAACGCAGAGCCTATAACCATATGTGCCTGAATTCCAGTAGTCATTCCTTGAACAATGCAAGGAGAGATTTTTCTACAAGATCCAAATCTCCAGTCCGACCATATATGTCAAAAACCATAGAACTGAAGAGTGGAGGCTCGCTGCAAATGTCATTTTCAACTCTTATTTGATTCTTGAATATCATGATTATAAAGAGAGCAGAATATGATGCACCAAGGAAAACGCTATGATCAAGAATAGGTTAACATTGTTACAATAATGCAGATGTAAAAAGCAATTAGGACCATCTTTACTTCTATATGACTGAGTTTCAACTTAGTAGATCCTTTTTAAAGTTCTGATCACAATTTTTCTTATAAAACGGGAAAATGCCAAACCATATTCAGATCACGTCCAAAGCCAAAAGTTGTCTAGTTTTCAAAATGCAACATGATGAACTTAAAAGAAAACTAATGTCTGTCTGCAACTTTGTTAGGGTTTAGAGAAGAATACCATGTGGCTTGCCTTCCTATCTTTTCAGCAGAACAAATTTTGTTTATTTACCATGAGCATCGGGACATGAATGAAACAATTAGCGGTAAACAGAGATATAATTGCCATGTAAAGATGAACTACCCACTGCAGAGACACATGATTCATAAACAAACCTACCTTTACAAATTTGAAGTTGTAATCTCGGAGGAGTCTGCTAAGCACCTCCCACAGAGTGAGGAGACACACAGCTCTTGACAATCAAATAAGGAAATATGTTTAAGGCTTTAAAAAATATCAACAATGATATCAGAGATTCATACCTCGTATTAGTATAATATGCCATTGCACCATTGAGAACATAACCAAATTGATCAATTTGGGAGAAAAGGTTAATGACAATCCCTTTTGCAGTTACATACATTTTTGCTGGCCAACAAGCCCCTGCACAATAAACATATAAACCTTCCAAAAAATGCTAAACAAAGAAATACACAGACACTAGTAGATGTATTATTACCGACAGAGAGAGGAAAAAATTGGAGAAAGGAGCTAGAACGCCAAGGCAAGCAACTGTCAAATAAAGTCCTTCATAAGATTATACAAGTATTTACGGTTCAGAAAGATCATATACTTATACCTTCGCTGTGCTTAATTTGTTCAGATTTGACAAGATCATATTCCTATGGAATGGAAATGACAACTTTGGTTTAATTGGTACAGTTACCAGCTCTGGACAATAAGACATGGAGCCTAGCAGTACCCAGAAACAGACCTTATTACCCAACAAGAATCCCAGTAGTACACCTCCCTAAATCGTGATCCTGGAATTATAAAAGGCATCTGTAAAGGCAGCAAAGTATGCATTTTCCGACCTATCCAACACCCCGTCAGACACTTTCCTGCTCAAATTCTACCAAGGAGAATGAACCTGCAACGCCCAAGCCTTCATCTCAGGATTCTCCACCTCGGGCAAGAATCCTTCAGGCTCTGGAACAAAGTCCACTGGCTCAGCAGAAAACCAAATCCTCATCAGGGCCCTCCAAATACTCCTTTATAAACCCATTCAAGTCAGTAGCCGATACAGAACCATTCTCAGTTCTTGATATCTTATTGAAAGCTTCGACTGTCTTCAAAAGAACGTGTTTAAGAGACATATCAACAAAAAAATTTTGGATCAAATTGTTTGTGTCCAAAGGTATCAAGTGCAGTTCCTTGAACTTGTTCGAGAAAACTAACGGGGTTGTGGGTACAACAGGACCAAAATCTGTTGGTACGCAAGTAGTTGAATTCCGTGCTGCAACACATTCATACATGAGCAAGAATGACAAGAGCCAAGTAAAAATAACAAAGAATAATTCTTTCGGGTTTCCGTTCATTCTGAAAGGGAAAAAAAAGAAGAGAAGTATCCGCAGTTGCCATGGTAAACCTCTTACTATGATCTATATAACCTTTGTTTCCAAGTGCCGGGGGACCCGCTGGCCATGGGAATAAGCTATTATACCTTAGGTGACCTTCTGATCATTTGTTGTTTCGATCAGCACATCGTGGACAAAGTAGCTGAATCAAATTACCAGCTCCAATGGCCTTTAACATACTCCCATATTGACTATTCCATGGAAACCCAAAACAACTGAGTCTTTGTAATAACCACAGGTGGCTTTTCTTGGAGATAATAAGACATGTCAATCCATTCAGTTTGCAGCCGTCCAACCAGAGGCAGACATGATGAAGAAGTGCCAAATATGAAAACCAAGTATTTTGTTTTCAATGTTCTGCTGAGATGATTTATTACAATATTCTACATTTTAGCATTTTCGGTCCATTTGTTTGTCTTCGTCTTCGATTCCGTTATCCACCAATGGCATCCCTATAATCCTGACAGATTGGTACCAGTCTTCAGAATAGAAAACCCCATGTTGCATTGGCCTCTGATCTTTGACAGATTGCTCACTTCAGTCTTCAAGAACCCACAGCATACCTCACGGTATTGATATGTCCCCTGCCTCCTCCCAATTTGCGAATAGAGATGCTAACTTCCATTTAGGCCAAGGGGAAAAAGAAATTAGTATCAACTTGAAGATGAATCAAATTTCAAAGCAATCTAGAAGATTATGATCATGTAGCATCTTCTCTATTACGAATTAGGAACCAGTTCCTTTCTCAAAAACTATTCAATTTACCGGCATAACAAGGCTGTTGACACCATTCTATTGTGCTGATATCTATTCACAAGAAAGTGTGTAGAACCAGTTATTACACAGGATACAGTTCAAACTGAGATCTCTACTACAAAGTTCAAAATTTCACCTACCGGAAGAGACCAGGAGCAAGAGAAAACCACTGGGTAATATTCATGGATGAACAAAAAATGCCAGCAAGCACTCCAGTGTCCTTCAGTTCCGAAAAGATTTCTGAATATCAGACAGAGCTTCAGAAATTGGAGCGACATCCAGCTCAAGCATATACTTCATCATTGGAGC
>JAOXNR010040924.1:0-19982 GCA_028571225.1 Parsonsia alboflavescens | reverse complement strand
TATATATATTTATATATTTATATATATATATCAACTTGATTCTTTCTTCATGAAACTTGTTGTTACCTTAATACTTTTGTGCATAATTGTTTAAACTTAAGGCAAATAAAATGAAGTAAAGCAAAGGGCAAATAGCATAAAATATGATCTTGAATAGGCTTTGAAACACTTATCTTTCATTGATGCCTTGTTCAAACTAAAACTGAAGAGGCCGTTGAGGTCATCTTGTTTTTCAACAAGGTCATTTTAAGTCTGCAAGGTCTATAGTATCTGAACCACTTTAGGCATAGAATTTCTTTAGATGCCAAGCATTCCAAGGTCTTAGGAGTTGTCTTCCTTTGGGATCAGCAAGCTTATAGCTCCCTTCCCTATGAAGTTCTTGGATCATATAAGGTCCTTCCCGGCTTTCTTGTAATTTGGCCAGCTGTCCTTGTTTCTCAACATTTGACCTTTTGAGGACCATTTCTCCAACTATAAAATGTCTTTCTTTCACTATTTTGTTGAAAAAATTTGTGACTTGCCTTTTGTAGATTCTATCTGCCTCCATTGCTTTGTTTTTGACCTTTTCAAAAGGTTGAGGTCTGCCCTTCTTTCCCTCTCGATTAAGACTGAATTGTAATTGGTTAGTCTTAAAACTTCATTTTGACCATAGTTGGCATTATTGCTTCTGCACCAAAGCATAGGCTGAATGGTGTTTCTTCGGTAGCTTTTCTAGGTGTTGTTCTATATGCCCATAAAATAGTTGGAATATCATCTGGCCAAGCAGGTTTGCGACCTTCTTTCTCGAGCTTGGTGACCCTTTTCTTAAGTCTCTCCAGAATAGTTCTATTTGTGACCTCAGCCAGTCCATTAGATTGGGGATGAGCTACAAAGGTTAACCTCTGTTCAATGTTTAACTTCTCACAGAATGTTTTGAACTCGCCAACAAATTGTCATCCATTGTCTGAAATTATAGCTCGGGGGATTACAAACCTGCACACAATGTTCCTCCATACAAAAGACTGGACTTTTGACAATGGAATTATTGCCATAGGCTCAGTCAGACCCATCTGGTAAAGCATTCTACAGCAATATTTAGGAATTGAACAGCCCCCACTCATTTCGGGAATTGCCCTAGAATGTCAATACTGCAGACATGAAAAGGTACTGATGTGTCAATGGATTCAAACCTAGTTGGCGGCACATTTGATTTGTTCCCATGCAATTGGCAGCTCGTTCATTTTTGTATGGCTTCTCAATGTTTGAAACCATTGAAGGCCAATAATATCATGTCCTTAGTATTTTCTTGGCAACTGTTTTTGCTATTATCTGTGATCCCACTGTGCACCTCTCCGATGACATACTGTGTCTCTCGCTGGCTTAAACATTTGAGTAATGGCCAGGTATATGACCTCCTATATACCTCGTCATCTTCTATCAGGACGTAGCGAGGTGACATCTTCATACCTATCAAGCTTCTTTGGGATTTTGCGGAAGCTCGCCATATTTGAGGAACTTGTACATTGGATATCTCTAGTTTGCCTGATGCGTTATAACCAAGTTCTCATCTTGGATTATGCTCGGAGAGTATAATTTTTCCACCAATAGCTCTGCATTAGTCCCGACTATCTCTCGGTAGACTTTTGATAGTGCGTCTGCCTCTGCTTTTTGCTCTCTAGGAATTTGCTCGATGAGGAAATACTCAAGTTTAGATGTGATATCCCTTACTCTTTTGAGATATTTGATCATATCGACCTCTCTAGCTTCGTATTCTCCAACAACTTGGCTAGCTATAACTTGTGAATCAGTTTTAGCATGCAATTTTTGTACTTTCTGAACTCTTATAAGTCTTAGACCTGCTAAAAGAGCTTCATATTCGGATTCATTATTTGAGGTTGGAAATTTATACTTCACAGAGTAAGGGATTCTCATCCCTCGGGGCTGATCGGTACTATTCCCGCACCAGAATTTTCTTTTCCTGTGGAACCATTTGTATACATGGTCCAGAAGTTACCTTCATACGTGGTTGTGAGCTCCAGTCTAGCCCTTGCGCATTCTTCTACAAAGTATAAGAGAGCTTGAGCTTTAATAGGTTTCTCAGATTCAATTTGATATCCCGAGAGCTCAAAATACAACTTCATTGTCCTACCCGATAGCTCAAGTTTCGCTAGAACTTGTTTTAGTGGTAAGTTCATTAATACTCGTATCAGGTAAGCTTCAAAATATGGTTTTAACTTCCTTGAGGTAATAACTATGAGGTACAAATATTTTTTGAGGTCCGAATATCTAATTTCGGGACCTTAGATCAAACAGCTTACCTAATGAATTGTAAACTTGACCTTTCTATCGGCTGCACCAAGTTGATTGCTTTTTCTGTTGCGGTAAGGTACATCATGATTTCTTCTTCTTGCCTCAAAGAAAAAAGCTGGGGAGGTTTTCCTAGGAAATCTTTTAGCCTTCCAAAAGCCGTTTGACAATCTTTAGACCATTGGAAATCCTTCGACTTTTTTATGACATCATAGAATTTCTCCCCTTTGTCTGCCAGTTTGCTGATGAAGCGCCCTTGTGCTGCCATCTTCCTCATTAGACTCTAAACCTCTTTGAAGTTTCGTGGCTGTTTCATGTCCAGCGACTCTTTTAGTTTGTCTTGGTTGGCATCAATGCCTCGCTATGATATCATGAAGCCCAGGAATTTGCCTATTGATACTCCAAAGGTGCATTTTTTAGGGTTGAGTGTCATGTGGGTGGCTTTCAGGGTCTGGAAAGTTTCCCTGATATCCTCAGTAAAACCCTTAAAGGTTTTGGACTTGACCACAATGTCATCAACATAAACCTCGATGTTCCTCCCGAGCTGTTTCTTCAACAATTTGTGCATAGCCTGCTAGAATTTTGCCCTTACATTCTTCAGGCCAAATGTCATTTTGGTGTACGAAGTTTTTTCCATCATTGGGATTTGGTGGCACCCCTTATATGCATCCAGGAAACAGAGCCACAGATACGTGGCTGTCGAGTCCACAATTTGATCAATGCTTGGGAGTGTGTAGAAATCCTTTTGACAAAATTAGATGAAATCCACACACATCCTCCATGTCCCCTTTTTTGCATAACAATCCGGTTAGCTAACCATTTCGGGTACAACACCTCTTTTAGAATTCTCGCATCAAGAAGAGCTTGGACTTCTTGAGCTATGACCTCGTTTCACTCGGGGGCAAAGGTCCTCTTCTTTTGTTTCACCGGCTTGACCCTAGTTTGAGTCCAACCTTGTGTTCAACGACCTTTCGGTCCACCCCGTTGAGGTCGCTATGTTGCCAAGCGAAGACTTTCAGGTACTCTTGAAGGGAGTCCACGAGTTTCCCTTTGATTTAGGAGGTAATAATTCTCCTATTTTTACCCCTTTCTCAGGGGATTTTGGGTTGAGGAACACCTTTTCTCCTTTGGACAATCCAGATATCTCCAACTTGGATTTTCATGCTATAGCTCCGGTCCATGACCCCTCTTCTACCTAGGATTGCATTATAGGTTCCAGGGGCATCAAGCACCGTCCAATCCATGACAATGCTGACCTCTCTGTTACTTATGCGGATTGTAGTTGAGACTTGAAGAATCCCATTTGCGTAGATTGTGCTTCCATTAAAACTGGTCAGAGCCGTGTCTAACCTTATCAATGAGCTCCTGTCAATCATCATCTGGTCGAAGGCCCTCCGGTACATGACGTTCACAACACTCCCAGTGTCTACCAATATCTTGTGCACCTGGAAATCTCCAACCTGTAGGGACACTGTTAGGGGTTCTTAGTCTTCCCCTTGAACTCGTTTTGATTTCCCCTCGATGGCATTTATTTCTTCGATTGGAGGTCTCTGATTGTGCGGGCCTATGTTCTTTGCCGAGAACTCTTGCAGGTGACCCTTCTTCACCAATCTCTCAATCTCACGTTTGAGGTCGAAACAATCCTCCATGAGATGGCCATGGTCTTTGTGATAGTGGCAAAACTTGGCAAGATCTCTTTTGGCCACTGGACCTTTGAAGGGTCTTGGTGGCTCAGGAGGCCACTTTTTCTATGACGATCAAGATTTTAGCTTGTGAAGTCTTGACGGGAGTGGTCACAAGGTCCGAGATGGTCTTTCTCCTCTTGTCCGAGGTCCCTCCTTTCGAGTGGAGGTCCTTCCTATAACTTTTTAGGTCTGAGGGCTTTTTGGGAGCCCTTTGTTGTCTTTTTTTGTGCTTCAGGTGAAACCAGTTATCTTCTTTTGGACTGCAGCTTCCTCAACCCTTATTAATTTCTCTAGGAGCAACTGTAGCTCCTTTATTGTTTTCTTTGGCTCCTCCACCGGTCTGAGGGCTACATACCCACCTTGCAATCTCGACTTGAAGGCAGTGATGTAGATAGCTTCATTCTTCTGCTCGATCTCCACTGCCTCATCGTTGAAGCGACTGTAGTAGCTTCTCGTACTCTCTCCAAACTTTTGCTTATTGTTGAAGAGGTCGTTGATGCCTTTCTCACAAAGCGTGCTACTTTGATAATTTTTCAGGAATAGCTCCTTTAGCTGTGTCCAGCTTGAGATGATTGCCTCTAGGAACATATCGCTTAATGGCGAATATCTCGTTCGGGACCTAAACATAATTAGCTTAAGTTGTTTAGGCTAATTCATGAATAGGAATAAATCTAAAACATAATTAAATGTTAATTATGTGTTAAATTTAATTATGTGTTAAATTGTAATTATCTAGGTGCGTTGAATCTGGACAAGTTTTTTTTCACAGGATTTCTATTACCCAACCCAGTTTAGATTTTGAATCCTATCGATCGTTATGATTGAATTATCTTGAAGATTTCTTTACGAAGTTTTTAAGAGTTATTCTATTTTTCTAAGCAACTGATAATTATCATCAGACTGCCTGTGTAGAAAAACTAAGAGTTCAGAGAAACCGGAAAAAACAAGAAAACCATATTCACGATTAAATCTAGCAGTTCAATTGTGTTTATTCCTATTGTTATGTTCGTGAGATGTACGTTGGAAGCGGACGTTCATGTGACGAAGTAGAGGTAAAGGTCGATTTTTGTTAGTGGCTGCAGACAAGAATTTCAACGTTGGTCTTTAGTCTGAGAGTTTAAAAAAGGTAATGTCAGTACCCTTTCTAGACTCCCTCCGATTGATGTCTGGATGAGGTCTATTTGTGGCCTTCCCATCACTTCCCTAATTGGCTAGGGGAGTCACTCTCCTCAGTGGATTTGGGGCTACCCCCCTAGCGTCATTGCCTGTCCTTTCGACCAGGCTTTGATGGGGGGTATCCTTTCTCCAAGAGGAGTTCTCAACGAGCTCCCCTACTTTTCATGTTCAGCATCCAGTTTTTGACCTCGGGACAAAGCGACTCAGTTGAGCCGGTCTTGTAGGTCATCACCTCTTCCATTGTTCAGGGTTTCTTTGAGGTCAGTCACTAGTTGAATTCTCCCCTGGCCCCCTGGCCCCCGTGACCCCTCCTGTGGATGACCTATTCCCTAACCATCCTCCTCAGGCTAGGGTCATTCCTTGCCTCTAATGGTAAAGGCGAATCCGATTGTGCGCGATTGGCCTGATTCCAACGTGGTCATGGATCTCTTTGTGAAGGGGCAGGCTTACGTCCTGTGGACATATAATCTTGCCTACCCGAGATGCCCTCTAAGGTAACCACTATATGTTCCAGGAGGTCTGTTAGCACCGATATTTGAGTCCTCCAGGATCATTGTGGCCTTGGGTTATTGCTATTGGTAATTTGGTCAGGGTGATTTGTTCAAGCCTCTCTTGTAGAAGTGGAGGGTTCACTTGGGCCCTCCGAGATGGTCCAGACCGCGATGGCCATGGTTTTTCTTGCTAAGCAACCGACCCTAGACTGTTACTTTCTACCAGGAAAGGCCCTTCAGATGCTGTTTTGCCAGTGCCTAACTACATCCTACAGGGTGGTTTACCCCGGCGAGGCAGCTGAATGCCTATCAGTTGTGGTTGAGTCATCAGGCTTATTTATTTCTTTGACATAGGGAAGAAGGCTAAGCTTTTTGTATGCAAACTCATCACAGAGGGTGCCAAAAGTGATGGAGCTCAAGAGTGGATTCTGGGTCACCATTAAACCGCAATGACTGCAACGACAGCAACCTGAGAAGAGAGTAACTAGGTCACCAACGCGGACTGTTGCCCAGGGAAGAGCTCTGATGCCTAAGCCAGTATTTTGAGAGTAATGTAGTGCAATTTATTCTCAAAAAGACTGTCCTTGTCCGTAGACTATTTAAAATTTTATTATATATTAAGAAGAAAATCGTTACCCCTTAGATTAGGGCTCTTCTATAACTTGACAATAGCTAATTAGGAGAATTGTGAGATCATATATGATCCCGCCAATTACTCCTAGAATCGTGGAGTTTCCCTTAGTTGTGATGTCTTGCTATTCAAGTCTCTATCGAGCTAACCAACCTCCAGACTGGCTCCACGACCTGCCCGTGGACGTCGAGGGTTCTGGGAGGTTGTGCCAAGTGGCTGTAGGTTCTTGGGGGTTGTTAAGAGTGGTGCACAATTAGTCATGGCATGGAAGACGTATGAAACGGATTGGAGCTTACCAGGTCGAAGGGCTTGGTCTAGTAAGCCTCTCCTGAGCTCATTTGGTAGGTCGATGACCTGGGAGGTCTATGGTAGCAGGTCATTGCCCACCTATCTTTGTCGACTCTTGTGAGTCTGACTTTTAGGTATTAAAGGTTGGGGCCTTGAGCTCATTTGGGTTGACTTCCATCCGAGTCATGCCTGCTTATATTAACTTGTCTGGGTCATACCCATTTCTCCCATCAATTACAAATTTAATCTTCAATTATTTTAAATTTTGTTCAAAAAACTACACATTTTGATCTCTGTTACTTGTATTATAAAGAAAATTAATTCCTTTTAATTATTATGACATGAATTATTAAAATTTTCACACAAATAGTTAATTATTAGTAGTATTTCTGATGGAGATCAAGAGTAGCCTCTAGGTCACCCCAAAACCATAATGATGTTGCAGGCTGCAACTTGAGAAGAAAAGTAAATAGGTCACTGGAGTGGGCTATCGCCTGGGGAAGAGCTCCGATGCCTAAGTTAGTATTCTGAGAGAGTAATCTTGTGTAATTAACTACAACAACACTATCCTTGTCCGTAGACCGATTATTATTTGATTATATATTAAGAAGAAGTCAGTTACCTTTTTTATTAGGGCTCTTCTATTACGTAACAGTGGGCAATTAGGGTAATTGTGAGATCATATCTTATCTCGCCAATTGCTCCCAAAATCGTGGAGTTTCCCTCATAAGGATATCTTGCCATTCACGTCTCTAGTCGAGAGTTGTGAGCTCGCTAACCGGCCTCTAGACCAACTTCGTGACCTACCCGTGGACATCGAGGGTTTCGATTATCTCTACTGGGGGGGTCAAATCGAGTGATTGTAGTCTCATAGGAGATGTTAACAGTCACGCACAATTGGTCGTGACATGGAAGATGTATGAGACGGATTGGAGCTTACCAGATAGAAGGTCATGGTCGGGTAAGACCTCTCCTGAGCTAATTTGGGAGGTTGGTGGTAGCAGGCCATTGCTCACCTTTGCTCGTTGACTTCGTGAATCAAACTTTCAGGTTTTGATGGTTGGGGCCTCGAGCCCATTTGGTTTGACTTTGTCCAGGTCGTGCTTGTTCAGGTTGACTTCATATGAGTCGTGCTTGTTTCTCCCATCATTACCCCCCTTTAGGCCCAGCGAACTCGTAGGTCGTAGCTCCTAAATTACCATCTTAAAGTTGCAACCTCTTTCTCTGCAACAGCTATTTTTTGGAGGAAATGTGCCTCTTCAGTTTTGGAAAATTGCCTCGTTTTCTGGCATATCGATTCCTATCCAGCAACCTGAGGGACTTCTTATCTCATATAAATTAGAAGTCTTTTGAAGATTTTAGGATTTACCTAAACTCTTTCATAGCTTACGAGAACTCAGCTTTACAGTACATTCTTCCTGCATTACCTTCTGCTCTTTCTTTGAACTCTTTCTCTTCCTCTGCTCAAGCGAATTAGAAATTTAGTACAACTTCCCTCTTCTCCTCCAAGGAATTTTACTAAGTGAGTTCTCCTTTTCCCTCTTTCTTTTATCCCTGAGAAAATCGTATCTTTTCCTTTTTTCAATATACAGATGTCGTCTGCATCCCCTGTCGTGTCTTCTGCATCTAACACCTCTTCTCTCCACTTGGGAGAGGTAGCCCCTTCCTCTTCTAATATTGACTTGGAGAATGTGGCTTTTTACTCTCCTCCAGTTTCCGTCAAAGCTCCCCTTGTTAAGAGCAAAGTCTACAAACCCTCTGAATTAGAGACCTTTTCTATGTCCTCCTCCATGGACTCCACTGATATTTTTGAAATCAATGGGGAAAAGTGGTTGGAGAAAGGTGACATTGTCACCACCGAGGATTGCAAACTCCCTTAAAGCCGACGCAATGGATGTATCATCCTTTATGTTTCCACCCTCATTTGAGGTTTTCATCTATCCTTCTTGCACAATCTATTCTTGGACATTGTCTATTTCTTAGGTTTTCCCCTTGCTCAACTCGTCCCTAATTCCATCCAGATTGTGGTCGCTTTCATAGCGATCTGCCGCCTTTTTAGAGTTGCAGTTTCTTTATAGCTCATTAGGAGCTTCTTTAGGTTGGGCATCTGTTCAGCCCCGATTAACCCCCGATGCAAATTAGATGGTCCTTTTCAGTCCTCAATGGGGGAGTGGAAAAATCGTTTCTTCTTTCCTCGTCTTCCAAACAATTTAATCCTGTCTGAGCCTTATCTGGATTGGAATCTAACCATTCTTTCCTCAATGAGCTCCCTGACATGTCCAATGAGAAACTAAAGCATAGGGCTACTATGATTGACAAAGCAAATTTTGAGAATGTCAACGTCGTGTGTGCTATTCCAATTTGGCTTGAAACTTTCCTTCTCCTAGTCTAGTAGAGCAGGACCTCCAGTCGGTAAGGAGAGGTATGGGGACTCCCACTTCTGGTAGGGAGTTTTCTTGCCTTTGATTAATTTCTCTTTTCTTTGTGTTGTCGTGTACTAACAGCTCTTTTTTTTTTTTTTTTGTCATGATAGTCCACTACCCCTCCAAGCTGCTGTTCGTAGGGTCGAGGGCACCGCCTGTGCCTCTTCCGCTGCTGCTGATGCCATTGCTGCTACCACCACTGCTGCATAAATTCCAATTCCTCAAGCCAGGCGCAAACAGGTACCGGTGCCTGACAGGACCCAGACCACAATAAAGAGGGGTGTCGAGGTTGCCGCCTTGTGGGCCTCTGAGAGGAAGGGGAAGGCACCAGTGATCTCGAGGTCATGGCCAGGGCTCGAGATCACTGGTGCATGCAAGCTCTTCTAGGAAGGGGAAGGCACTAGTGACTTCGAGCTCATGGCCAAGGCTCCAAAGTTGTGCAGTGGAGAAGATTGCTGCCAAGTTGAAAAGGCTACAGGATGTTGCCCTTGCCACCTATGCTATTGAGGGGATCACAAGAGGGACCCCTGATCATGCTCTGGAGTCCTCGGACTCCCTTTCCTATCTCCGCACTGCTAGTCATTCTTAATCTTGTGCATGCCACCAGTTAACTGGGAAATATCCCAGCAACTTACTAATAGGGAGCTAGCCATATTCACTACCTCCCAACATAGTGTAGTAGCTCTTGTCAGTCTTTCTCTTATTTTGGTAGTGTATTTGTTTCAAGTTATCTTTAGCACTGACCTCCCCTTTCTCTGGTTGCAGAATCATGTCTTCCTTGGCGAGTCACTAAGGAGATTGGAGGAGAGGTATAGGATGGATCAGGAGTGCTCCACCCTGGTCGCTGAGTTGCAAGATGAGACGGCCTAGTTGACTAAGAAGGCCTTGAGCTCACGGTTGCTGCTGAAAAGGCTGACGCCTTTTTTGCTTCCTTGTTCAACCACCTGCAAGAATGCAAGAAGGGGATTGATGGGGCCAGAGGTACTAGTAAGGCCATGTCTTCAGCGATGGGGCAGGCTGATCAAAAGATTGTGGAGCTACTCAAGCTCAATCACCAAAAGAAGGCGAGCATTCTTGAGCTTGAGGTTGAGCTGGGGGCTCTCAAGTCCCTTTGAGATGAGGGGGGTGACCTGTCCTTGGACAAGCTTGAGGAAGTAGCTGAATTTAGGGATTATGTGGAAAGCCTCCTTCATCCTCAGCTCTTTGGTCTCTATGTGGAGGTGGTGGATAAGCTCCGAGCTTAAAGGGGTCGTATCAACCAGATGCTGTTGGTCCTCTCCCCTGGACCAAGGATGATCCTGTGGTGACCTCGTAGGAAGATGTGGCAGTAGCGAAGGTCCTAGCTAAGGTCTGCCAAATAGGAGAAGGCCCCTTAAGGAAAGGGCAAGAGCCAGTGGAGGCTCCTACTGAGATGGAAATTGCAATGGAGGTCCGGGATCTTGCTCCTGTGGCCTATGCTTGCCCAGAAGGTATGACTAAACCTAATTGTGGAGATTTGATTAATCAATACTTCTCTCATCTTCTGCGTGCTAGTTTTGAAGAGGTACCCGACCTTTCATTTCTGATTTTCTTAGTTAACTTTAAGTAGACCTTTATTCTGACAATGTTGATTATCCTGCAGGTCCCTGAAGCACCCCTGGCACAGAAGTAGCTCCGGAAGAGGATGAAGATGAGCCCCTCATTCATCGGCAAAGAAGAAATAACCTTGGGAAGACTTTGTAATCGCATAGGGTCTCCTAGTATTTTTCCCTTCTTTCTTCTACGAATGTCAAGGTCGGGTGTACTCTTCCAAATTGGCCTGAAACTTTCCTCTACCCTAGAGTCCAGCAGTGCCCGACCTCCCCTCGGTCAGGAGAGCTATGGGGATTCCCCCTTCTAGTAGGGAGCTTTCTTGTTTTGTTGATTTGCTGTTATGCACTAATAACTCTTCCCTTTTTTGTCTTGACAGCAACGAGAACCACCTCTTGGATCCTCAAGTCTACCACCCCCAAGCTTCTGTTGGTGGGGTTGGAGGCACCATTGTTGCCTCTTCAGCTACTGCTGCTACTATTATAGTTGCTGTTACCACCACTGCTGCCAACATTCCCCTTCCTCAGGCGAGGGGGAAACAAGTGGCAGTGGCTGACAGGAAATGGATGGCCCTAAAGAGGGGCACCGAGGTCGCTGAAATTAACATCTCTTCCTTCTTCCTTTCCTCTCAGTCCACAAAGAAGACCCCTGCAAGCTCCTCAGGGAAAAAGAGGCACTGGTGGGCACCGAGGTCGCTGAAATTAACATCTCTTCCTTCTTCCTTTCCTCTCAGTCCACAAAGAAGACCCCTGCAAGCTCCTCAGGGAAAAAGAGGCACTGGTGACCTCAAGGTCAAGGCTGGGACTCCATGACCCTTGATCTTGCTCTAGAGTCCTCGGACTCTTTCTTCCAGTCAAGAATTCTTGCAGGTGTCCCTCCTTTACTAGGTCAAAGCAATCCTCCGTGAGATGGCCATGGTCCTTGTGGTAGTGGCAAAATTTGGTAGGTTCTCTTTTGACCAAGGGACTTTTGAGAGGTCTTGGCAGCCTCAGGAGACCTTTCTTTTCCATAACCACGAGTACTTCGACTCATGAGGCGGTGAGGGGAGTGGTCACGAGGTTCGGGATGGTCTTTCTCTTCTTGTCCAAGGTCCCTCAATTCGAGTGTGGGTCCTTCATGTGCCTCTTTGAGGTCTGAGGGCTTTTTGGGTGCCCTTTATTGTCTTTTTCAATGGTTGAGGCAAAACCAGAAATCCTCTTTTGGACTATTGTATCTTTAGCCTTTATCAATTTCTGAAGGAGTGTTTGTAGCTACTTGATGGTGTTTGTACCACATATTCCCCTTGCAAACCTTGTTTAAGGGCAGTGATATAGATGACATCATTCTTTTGCTCGATCTCTACTGCCTCATCATTGAAGCGATAGTAGTATCTTTTTGTGCTCTCCCCAAAATTTTTGTTTGATGGTGAAGAGGTCGTTGATGTCTTTCTCACATCTTGTGCTATTCTTGAAATTTTTCAAAAACTGCTCCTTTAGTTGCGTCCAGCTCGAGATACTTGCTTCTAGAATGCCTTTGAACCGGGATTGTGCCTTTTTGGTCAACGTGGACCAGAAAGCGTAGCATTTGACATGGTCAGGGGTATTCGAACATCTCCGTATAGGACACATATTCATCTACGTGTTGAAGTGGTTCTCCCGTGCCATCATATTTTGCCTCTACTTGTAAGGCTTTAAACCCTGGCAGCATCCGACCAGTCCTGATACTATGGACAAATGGTGAGGCTCTAAGAGGTCCACACTGCTCATATCACTTGATCTCTATTTCTTTCCTGATTGGCCTGGGAGTCGCTCTGCTCAAAGGATTGGGGGCTACCCCTTGAGTGCCGTTGCCTGCCCTTTTAGTCAGTAAGCTCCCCTACTCTTCAAGACCAGCATCTTATCTTTGACCTTGTGATATGACGACTCGGTTGAGCCTATCTCATAGGTCATAACCCTTTTCGTTACCTAGGGTTTCTTTGAGGTTGGTCATGGGTTGGGCTCTATTCCCTTGTGACCTCTCTTGTGCTCGACCGATTTCTCAGCCATTCTCATTAGGCCAGAGGTCATTCCTTACTTCTGAAGGTAGGGGCTGATCAGGCTGTGTATGACCAACGTGGTCTCGAGATGTCCGTGGATCTCTTCAGGAGGGTAAAGGTGTACGTCTTGTGGACTCATAGTCTTGTCTGCCTGAGATTCCCTCTAAGGTTGCCACCATGCATTCTAGGAGGTCTGCTGGCACCGATACTTGACTCCTACTTGATCTCTATGGTTTGGGATTATTGCCATTGACAATTTGGTCGTGGTGCCTCTATCCAAGCCCATCTTGCACAAGTGGAGGGTTCACTTGAGCCCTCCGGGATGACCCAGACCCTGATGGTCTTGGTTGTTCTTGTTGGATGGCCTGCCCTAGAGTATTGCTAGTGCCTTCCAATAGGGGCAGGCCTCATGGCAATGTTTCTCCATTGCGTAACTGCATCCTACTGGGTAGTTTGTCCCGGAGCTGTGGCTGAACGAATGTCGGTTGTGATTGAGTCATCAGGCTTACTTATTTTTTATTTTGGTATAAGGAAGTAAGCCAGGCTTTTTGTATGTTCTTCCCACAGACAGCGCTAGAAGTGATGGAGCTCAAGAGTAGCCTTCGGGTCACCACAAAATCATGATGATGTCAATGACAGCAACATAAGAAGAAAGGAAGTAGGTCACCGGAGTGGGTTGTCGCCCGGGGAAGAGCTCCGATGCCTAAGTCAGCATTCTGAGAGGGTTATTGTATGTAATTAACTCCAAAATACCGTACTTGTCCATAGATCGATCATTATTTGATTATATATTAAGAAGTAGTTAGTTACCTCTTTGATTAGGGCTCTTCTATTATGTGATAGTAGGCAATTAGGATAATTGTGAGATCATATCTTATCCCACCGATTACCCCTAGAATCGTGGAGTTTCCCTTGATTGAGATATCTAGCCATTCACATCTCTCGTAGAGGCTCTTAATCATCTCTTCTGGGAGGTCGCGCTGAGTGACCATAGGCTCATGGGAGATATTAGGACTTGCGCACAATTGGTCATCGCATGGAAGATGTATGAGAAGGATTGGAGCTTACCAAGTATAAGGCCGTGGCTTACTAAGATCTCTCCTGAGCTCATTTAGGAAGTCAGTGACCTAGGAGGTCGGTGGTAACAGGTCACTGCTCATCTTTTCTCGTTGACTTTGCGAGTCTCACTTTCAAGTATTGAGGGTTGGGGCATCAAGCCCATTTGGGTTGACTTTGTCCGGCTCGTGCCCGTTCAGGTTGACTTCGTCAAGGTCGTGTCTGTTTCTCCCATCAATATATTTTTCATTCTTTTGAGGGGTTTTCCTAATACCATATTTTGAATGTTAATAGTGTGATAATTTGATATTTGTGTGAAATTGATATTATATTTACGGCATTAGTTATAAGTAAATATTTGTCCTTGTTTTCTTTTTGATAATAAATTTGAAAGCAGTTTATTATCATTTTTTTTTTCTCTCCATATATACATACATATATGTGGTCTATATTTATTTTTATAATACGGTTATTTATAGTTTCATAAATACAATTTTAAAGAACTTTAAAGTATCTTAAATAATTTTACTTAGTTCTTTAATGTTTCTACAAGTGATTTTTTTTTTTTTTAATTGAGTGTCCTACATATGTTTCCTAAGCGTGATGTCTTACTAAATCATATAAAATCTTATTTAAGATTTATAAATTTTAAAAACAACTACATTTTATATTTTATAATTATGCGGTTACTTTATCTTTATCATAAATAGGTTTACAATAAATAAGTCTCTTAAGAATTTTTAAATTAAAGCACAATCTTCCATAATTATTTAATTCTTTATCGAAAATGTCTTAAAGTAGTCATGAAAGATATTTTATTCTTGGGTTTTTCACCAAAATGGTCCCACATTTTTATAACAAACTATAAAATGATCCCATATGATTCTTTTTCTTTTTTGTCATAACGGTCTCATATGTTTTTACGACCCTTCAAAATGGTCCACGCAACCATTTTCCAGCCACTCACATGGTAGAACCGATCATGTGACTGGCACATGGTGCATTTTAAATTGCATTTCAACCCTTTCAGCAGTGTCCTGCCTTAATCCAATTGTTTGAAACTAATTAATAAATAAATAAATAAAATCAAACTGGTTAATTAAAGCCCCAACGGATACATATAAGCCATTTCCCCCAAAATTTCCTCAAAATTTCCCTTCAGACAATCCACCTTTTCTTGCTAAAAGCAGCCATGTCTAAAGCTTTCAACCAAGCCGACGTGACTTGTTACTTCGGAAAAAGGACAACAATGAAGACATCTTAGCCTAATTTAAATCTTGGGAGAAGATTTTTTGGGTGTTAGAGTTATGGGGTAAGTGAATTTTTTTTTTATCCCCCCAAATCCTTGTTCTTGTTTTTTTTTTTTTTTTTTTAGGTTCTGGGTTTTCTTTTCTATTCCATTGTTTCTCTGAAATTGTGTTCATTCGTGTGTGGGGTCGTTACGAAAAATCGCCCCTTATTCCAATTTCTCCTTTCTTTAGCTCATGACAAAAAACCGATTCTATAGTTGTTGATGAGGTTAAATTGCTGAACAAAATATGACACTTGTTATATATAAAAGCATTGTATATATCTTTTTACGTGTGATGAGCTTGTTATAACTTCTATAGAGAAGGTTTGAAGAGATGGCATTAATTGTAAAAGAAACAATTGTAACTTTTATTAGAGTTGTATTGGCTTATACTTTGAATAAAAGAATCCAAATTTGATACATGAGGGAAGTTTCAATATGTTCTTTCATTTAAATCCCTATTTTGCAAAAGAGCTCACGGCTTGTGTTATGTTGATCGTGTTTCTCAAGTGGTTGTGGTTATTTCTCTTGGTATGATCCCCCCCACTTGCCCTTGATCAACCATGATTATTCCTAGGTAGTTGAGGAAAACTCGAAGGTGTGAAGTTGAACTTGAAGACTCCAAGAGGAATGAGGGATTCTACAAGAATTGCTTCTTTGCGACTTTGTTAATCCTACTTGTTGGTTTTTACATCTTTGGAGCAAAAGGAATGTAATCCCAATTGTTGATTTTTACCTCTTTGGAGCAAAAGGAATGTAATTTAGTGTAATGGTGTAGCCATAATTGCTTAGAGGTTCTAATGGTACAATAATGGCCTTGTCGACGGTTAGTGTTGGTTTTTCTAACTGGATTAGTTGTTTTAATTAAGTTTTAATGTAGCTCCTAAGAATGTATTGATGGTGATCCATTGCCTATGATACCAGCTAGTCCTTTCACAAGAGCTAGGGCAACCAAGTTAAGGAAAACAATAATTACATTTGTGCAAGGAAGAGAAGAAATGCTAGGCTTTACAACAATTTTTTAGGAACAATCTTCAATGGTGGATGAACTATGGAAGGAACTCAACGTGTGGGTGATAGAGGGCATCAAGGAGGAGTGAACAATCAAGGAACCAGGCCTTGGGAAGCATTGGAAGTCAGGCTGGACAGAATTGGTGAAATCTGTCCAGAATTTTCAGATTTAGTCCTCAATTTTTTTTTTTTTACAGCCTTGTAATCTTGACTTTAGTTGGACTTTTCCACTTATTGTTAGCTGCTTTCTTTATGTTTTAAGCTAGCTTAAGGTGGCAAATTAAGTCCCTAATCCTAATTGGGGCTGAGCCTATAAATAGTCCATTATTTGTATTGCATTTCAACAATTAACTCTAAAAACACTTTTCAGCAAATTGAATGGATTCCTCATGGATTCAAGAGTGACTTGACCGAGAGTTCTACCTAAGGCTCTTCTAGGGTTCTTAGTTAAACTTAAAGGGTTCTCAATACTTGGCTAGGGTAATTGAGTTGAGTTAAGGCATTCAATTTATTAGATCATATTGGAAGACATTATGATCAGTGGTTCTAGCTTGAATCTCTTGCATGAAGTCTTGCGAAATCACAATTTGTTTTGGTCAAAATTTTTGATTTGATGAATGATGAATTCTTTCCAAATTTGAGATCACATCAACTTTTGGTATCAAAGACTAGGTTTATTCATCAAGAGGTTTGCCCATCCTTTATTTGCTTTCTTGTTTAAGTGTTAAGATCATGTTGTTTCTTTGAAATCTAAATGATCTTATGCATTTTGTGTTTGTTCCTTACATTAATCCTAGTTTGTTCATGTGATCCTTTCTAGAATTGTGTACTAGATCTGAAAATCAAGGTCAAAATTGGAGGACATGCTAACCATTCCACCATTCAAGTCGTTAATCAAGGTCAAAATCTTCATGTCCACCCTTCTAAATTTGTTTGTTTGAATTTGCTCCTTCTCCTTCTCAGCAAAATTGGAAAAAGTACAAAAATGAAAGAAGAGAAGAGAGATCAAAGATCTCCAAAGCAAAAAATCTGGAAAAAAAATCTGTCAAAAAAAAATCCTAAAAATTGAAATGAGACTGGAATGCAAATTATGAAGTTGAATTCTATTGTTATAATGTTTAACTTGTTGGGAAGAGCTTGAGATATGATATAATACGTCGAATTGTAAATTTGCCAAGTTGAATTGTGAAGTTAGGACACTTGACTGATTGAAATTACAGAAATTTTGGATCACAACTTTTTTGTCCTCAAGGTGTTTGCTAGATTGCCTTTCATCTATTTCTTATTGGATTCTAAGTGTTTGATCATTTTCTTTGTGTTCATTGACCATTTTCTTTGAAACTCTTATCTCTTTGAATCTTATAGGTTGGAAGATATGAACAACTTGTTTTGAGTTTTTGATGCTTGAGTTGATTACCTTGTTAAGTCATTGTCTACCCTTGGAGTTGCATTAAGAACTTAAAGAAGAGCTAAGAGAGGAAAAAGGCCAAGGGGGTGAGCACATTAGAGTGAGGAAAAGCCAATCTAAGAGTGATACACAAGTGGTGTGAGGATATACAAATTTTCTGTTTTTGTTTTTGAATTGCAACTACCATTATGTCAAAAGAAGGTTCAAGTGCATCAATTGCTTCTAACATGGGAGAGGACAATGTTGCAATGTCTTCCATAAATGAAGTCTTTTGGAACTGGGATCAATTAGAAAGGACATGTGATCCATGAGACAATATCGTGGTATAAGGATCAATAGAGTTGAAGAGAGGGTGAACACATTTGACACTCTACCAGCCCCTAATAGAGCTGGCCGAAATCAGTTTTAGCAAGGAGGCATGGGAAGAAGAGGTAATGTGCAAAGGGTACAGCCAAGAGGAAGAGTTCTTCCACAACAATTTGATGAGGAAGAAGAAGAGTGGGAACCGTAGCATGAGGATGATTACCGAGAGATAAGGAGAAGAGATACAAACATGGGAAACATTAAGCTAACCATTCCACCATTCAAGGGAGGACATGATCCGGAAGCAAACCTGATTTAGAAGAGCAAAGTTGAGCATGTATTTGATTGCTATGACTATCTGGAAGCTAAGAAAGTGAAGCTAGCAATTGTAGAATTTTCAGATTATGCACTTACATGGTGGGAACTATTGATGATCACCAAGAGGAGGGCTAGAGAACCCACTATTACTACTTGGAATGAGCTGAAAACAGTCATGAGAAAGAGACTTGTTCCAGCTTATTATCATAGAGAGCTTTTCCAAGAACTTCAAACTCTTCAACAAGGTTCCAAGGGGCTTAATGAGTATTACAAAGAAATGGAGTTAGCCATGATGAGAATCAACATTGAGGAGGATGAAGAAACTACAATTGCAAGGTTTCTTTGTGGATTGAATAGGGAGATAGCCGACAAGGTGGAGATTTGTTAATTCTATCAACTACAAGATGTGATGGACATAGCCATCAAGATTGAGAAGCAACTGAACAACAAGAGGAGTTCAAGTGGAAGAACTTTCAGCTCACAAGGCTATGGAAATTCATCATCCAAGGCTACAAATACTTGGCCTAAGAAACCTGAAATGGCTCCTAAATTTCCAGCAAAGGAGGATGGTTTCAAGCCTAATTATCAAGACAATAATGGACCTTAAGAAGACAAAGGAAAGGATCAACTTCCACCCTTCAAGACTAGAGACATTAAGTGCCACAAATGCCAAGGATTCGGTCAATATACCAATCAATGTCCTAACAAGAGGAACATCATCTTGACCAACAAAGACATGGTAGAATCGGCTAGTGAGGGAGAAGAGGAAGAAGCCATGGCTGAAGGTGAAGAGCAAAGGGAAGAATTTTATCCCAATGAAGGAGTTTATGACCAAAGGTATATGATTAGGAGGCTACTTAGCACACAAGCTAGTGAGGAGGAGGACTTGTAAAGGGAAAACTTATTCCATTCAAGATGCTTGATATGAGGACATTGTTGTAGTGTCATAGTGGATAGTGGTAGTTGTGTGAATGTTACAAGTTCATATTTGGTTGAAAAGATGAAATTGCTGTGCCTAGATCATCCTAAACGATACAAGCTTCAATGGTTGAATGATACTGGTGAAGTGAAGGTTGGAAAGCGAGTGAGAATTTCATTTTCTATGGGAAAGTACCATGATGAGGTGTTTTGTGATGTGGTGCCTATGCAAGCAACACACTTGTTACTTGGAAGACCATGGCAATATGATAGGAAGGTGATATATGATGGTTTCCAGAACAAGCATACTTTGGAATTTGATGGAAGGAAGATACATTTGAGGCCTTTAAAGCCTCATGAAGCTTACATGGATCAAAGAAAAATTCTTGTGAGAATGAAAGAATTTTATGAAGAAAAAGAAAAGAGACAAAATGAGGGCAGACCGATAGAGAGTGAGACGAAAAAAACTAAGAAGGAAAGGTCTGAAAAATCTGGAGAGAAAACAAAAAAGCTAGACAGAAAAGAGAGTGGGAAGAACAAGAGAGAAACCGAGATGAAAAATGGAGATAAAATGAGTTTTATGTAAAAGAAAGAGAGGTGAAGAGTGCTTGTATGTGCTTCAAGCCTTTAGTCTTACTTATGTATAAACATTCATTGCAATCTACTATTTTTAATGATGATACTTACTCCCCTCTTCCTAGTGAAGTTTGTTCTATCTTGAAGGAATTTGCAGATGTGTTTCCAGAAGAGCTTCCACAAGCATTGCCAACAATGAAAGGGATTGAGCACCAAATTGATTTCATTCCGGGAGCTCCATTACTGATGTGATTCTTGAATTATGGCTGGAATTTTTCTCATCAATCTATCCAAACCCAAAATCACACATTATCTAAAATTTCACCAAGACTTCAACAAGAGGTTCAAGGTAGAACCATTGACCAATTGTCATCCAATATGATCTAATGGATTGAGTCCCATCAACTCAACTCAACTGCCCTAGTCAACCATTTTGAATCCTAAAGTTTAACTAAGAACCTTAGAAGAGCTCTAAGAAACTCACGGTTTTGTGTATCCTTGAATCCATAAGGATTTCATTCAAAAGCTGAAAGTGTTT
>JAOXNR010040903.1:0-19993 GCA_028571225.1 Parsonsia alboflavescens | reverse complement strand
TAAAATTACAATAATGATCTTTTCAATATTTAATATAATATAATATATCTAGCATATGAAAAGTTCATTGAAATTTCTTTATGCACATATATCTGAAACTTATATAACTAATGAATTCAAATGATATTAAATTTAAAACAACCAACTTTTGAGATAAAAACAACAACATTCTTTAAATAAAAAAATATACGAAATTAAATACCAAGGTTATCTATCCTACATATAATATATGACTCTGAAAGGAAACATAAGGAAAAAATTTTTCAAAGGTTAACTTCTCAAATTCATTCCAAGATCAAAACAGATATATAGTTCAAGTATCATTAGTATTATTATTTCTAATTACGTCTTAAGATTGTTGGAAATATATATAGTCTAAATAATAGCAATAAATTTAATAATCATAAAATGAATAAACAATTAATAAAATAAAATTCTATAAATTCATAAACATATTTCAAATGAAAATTTATTTGTAAATTGGATAGAATTACCTGAATTGAGTAATACAAAATTAATGTTGTTTCCAAGGATTAGACCCTTTGTACTTAAAATGTAATTGCCTATCACTTAGTTCAAAATGGTGTTCATGCAATCTGGCACTCGTGCTAATAACTTGTTGTAAATTTGATTTTGTAACAGTTTTGTATCGTTCCGCTTTGATCTAAATCTCTATTATGTGAATAATATAGATAAACATATAAAGTGGAGTGAAAGGAGATATAACGTAGAGTGAAAAAAGACATAGAGAAAATAGAGAAAGAAATATCTTTTTCTTCTTATTTCATTTCATTCCAACCCTAACAATTTATAGAAAAATATGGTAAACCAAATGCCTAAGAAAATGAAGAGCCAAAGGTCTAAAGGAATGAAAGGTCAATACATATTCATTGTATTTACGACTTTTAGTAGTATCCACATTAAATGTAACGAATGAAAAGTCATATTCATTGAATTTACAACAAATTAGAAATTGCAAAAGAGAAAATATAATTTATTAATAAACATCAATCATCATTAATGATATTAGTAATTGGGAATTTTAAAATCTATCTAAACATATCCTAATTTAATAAATATAAAATAATACAACTTATGCATTTTATTGTTTAAATTAGAAATCAAAGCTCAAATAAACATATTATTAGATAATCAAAAGAAGAAAATTGAAATACTAACAAGAGTGAAGAAACTCAATTATCACTAAAAGAATTAAACTTTGTCCTTACCTCATCTATCAATCTCTTTTGCATATCTATATGTATAACAATTTTCTGAAATATATATATTTTTTGTATTAGCATGGAATATATGTATTTATAGTTGGACCAAGATAGAAATATTAATTTTTCCTGTCTGTGAGTACACACATAGATCTTCCTGTCGGTGAGTACACACATAGACCTTCCCATCGGTGCACAACATGCAGCTATATGGTGCCACCAGTGATTGGATCAGTCAACCACACCGACCTACAAGCTGCAGACATATCTGGATCAACTGGAAGGCCTCCGACCTTTCCAAGTAACTAAACTTGATGCAAATAATTGTCCTATTTTACTTTCTTGAATTTGTTTACTAATGCATTTTTATGTCTTTCACACGATTTGAGTGGACTCCATGGAGTGGCATTGTGCTAGTAGAATTGCCGCCTTACTGCATCGTAGGACAATGGATTTGGAGAGCTCAAATCCCATTACTCTACTATCATATTGTAAAGATGCATTACTTAGATAGAGTCTTGCTCCATTTTGGACTAGAGTAGTATATACCTTATTGGGCCAACATTGATCCAGCACTCCACTGGAGAGAGGGGCGAGGGATCGGTCCTTGGGATTGGGTAGCCAGTAACATATTGTGGGACTCATGGGAATGCATGGGGATAGCATTATAACCTACTGGATGATGAACCGAATGATCAAGATACCAGCAGGTTCACTACTAAAGGTATGACCAAGTCATCTTGCATTCGCTAGGTAACCCGACAGCTAGACCCAATGCCGGATATTGAGGAGTTGCTATTGAGTTGGAGCATGAAGTTTATCTTAAATATCTTATATAGGCAAATATTTATAATTTTATATATTGACATACTTTCCTAAAACTAGGTAAGTGGAATTGTCAAGCTAGTGGGGGGGCCACTGATCATACGGTGTCCCAAGTTATCGATTTTTGAAATTGGGGGTTGGTAAGAGCTCTAGCGAGGACGGCTAGCGAACCTTGTATGGAGCCTAGGTAGAAATATTGGGGGGTTGTCATTCAAGTCGTCAGCTTCATATGGTAGAACCTCAGCTTGTATAGGAGGATGATGCCCGATGTCGACAACATAGACGAGAGGGTTGAGGCTGTGCTATAGATGTTCAGGAGGATGAGTTTGCAGTAGCTCCACCAAGTGTTTCGGCTAAGGCTATTGATGAGAAGTCCCTTACATTTGACAAGCCAGACAATACATGCATCCATCATACGATGAAAACTGAGGAGGCTCATTCTTATCGATTGCAGATGGGCTTCGATCATAATGTGAGCCCATCAGTGTTTAGCAGATCGAGAAGCATTGGGCACAATACTTTCCATATACCCATTCAGACCCTATCATCAAGGTTTTTTGATGCGACTTCATTGTGGTAATACGGACACTCGACGATGAGTCCATTGTCCTTCTTCAGCATGGTAGGAGTTGGACTTCATCCAATACATTCCTCTGCACAGTATGATGCAATTGAGCTTTTTGGAGACAGTGCAAAATCTTCATTTATGGATGTGTTAAGTCTGCCCCACATATGATGCTGTCAACATCGTCTCAGCCCCACATATAATGACATTGACATCATCCCAGCCATTTTCGAGGTAGACATTCCAGGTGCTCTTCCCTACTGTGCCTTTGATCTCACATAACGATCCATCTTGGGTGCAAGGTAATTATCCAACTACTCGTTGAACGTCGAGTGCTCTCAAATAGAGCCTGAAGGGGTTGCAACCATAGATGGTGTGGCACATTGTAGACCTATTTTATGTGATTCTGTGCTCTAGATTTTTTTTTTTAATTGTATTCATGGTAATTTATTTTAATAAAAGAAGCATTTCATGACTTTAATTGGATGTTGAACATATGACTTATGATTTTTCTAAAATAAATAATAGTTCATTTACAGTCTAAAAAATTAAAATTATGAAATAATAATGATTATAATTTATAAAAGTTGATAAAATTTAATGGATTGGATTTTGTGATTTCCCCCCCCCCCCCTTTTTTTTTCTTATAGAAAGTTATTGTTTTGAAACTATTGGGGTATAAAAATAGTAATTATATGATTATAAATTTATTGGTTTAATATGAGGATAATTTTACAATAAAATATGTAATAAAAGTTATATAATTTTTTAACAAAATATTTTAAAATTAAGAATGATTAATTCAACCTAGATTTATTTAGTAGCATTGTAATTGACTTATGACTTTTTTTAAAAAAGGATAATAGTTCATTTTCAATTTGAAGCATTTTAAAAAAATATTAATATTATAATTTATTTAAATCTTACAAATTTATTGGATTAGGATTTATGATTTTTTTTACAAGAAGTTTGGATTTTTAAAATTATAGGACAAA
Organism: Parsonsia alboflavescens; assembly: GCA_028571225.1. Classification (NCBI taxonomy): domain Eukaryota; kingdom Viridiplantae; phylum Streptophyta; class Magnoliopsida; order Gentianales; family Apocynaceae; genus Parsonsia; species Parsonsia alboflavescens. The sequence goes on along the minus strand of JAOXNR010040903.1, from coordinate 16,385 downwards.
GAAGTATGGTTATTGGAAAGTTAATAATCATTCTGTCAAAGATTGGAAGGACTGCAAGGGACCAAAAAATGCATGCAAAATTCGATTATTGGTGAGGCGAGACTGGGTAGTTCCGCTTGGTGAGAAGACGGGACAACTGGTCTCTCGCCCACTAAACAGGTAGGACATAAAATTTTGTGCTTGTTTCGCCTCTTCGGACCACGGGACTTCATTATTCCACCATTCCGGCAACTAGGACACCTCAAAATTGTCTCATCCACACTAAAATAAAAAGGATCTTATGAGAAACCCCTTTTAAGATAAAAACTTCAAATACAAAAAATATTTAAAGTTGCAAATTTGAAGCATTTTTTGAAAAGACGAGGCCTTTCTTGGATTTTTAAACTCAACTCAATTTATACCTTTTTTTAGGCTTGAGCCCAAACACTTGCAGCTTGAAATTTTGTTTCGAGCTCAGCTAGAACACGATCTCATTTAAGATTGAAAAAAGAATATGATATCAAAATTTAATTTAAAACAATTTGATACAAAGTCAAATAAATAAAATGTATAAATATAAATACATATATATATATATACAGAAATGTTAATATGTGCTTGACCGTGCACACTAATGAGTACGGTAGTTAGTTAACTAACGGTCAAATTTAACGGTTTTCTTTTTTTTTTTTTTAAACAATTTATTAAAATTTAATCAAGTGTCCCTAGGGTTTAGTTTATCCTTTTAGGGTTTAGTTTTATCCTTTTAGGATTTAGTTTATTCTTTTAGAATTTAATTTATCCTCTTAGAATTTAGTTTACCGTTAGTTGACTGTTAGTTGACTAACTACCGTACTCATTAGTATGCACGGTCAAGCACACACTATCATTTCTCTCTATATATATATATTGAGGTGTTCCCGTGCATTGGAGGTGGGTACAGGATCTGGAGGCAGTTAAAAGAGATGTCCACCCGACGGTCCTGATTCTAGTCAGAGATCCAAAAAAGACTGCCTATTGCCCCCACCCTCATAAACATAGAGAAACAAACCAACAAACAAGCTACAAAAACCAGAAAAAGACCTTGAATAAGAGTCACTCTTGTGGTGTTAAAAACAATTTTGCAGCAGCTACTAGAAGAAGAACACAGAATATTAGATAATACATTAAAGCCAACAACCAGAGGACCAATTGCATGAGGGTATAAAGTTGGTGAGATCGGCTGGTACTAGCAGGAATGAAAATTCAGAACATCTAGATAAATGCAGTACTTTAGTCAGGTAAAGCAGTTCCTCTTTCAAGGTTGTTCTTGATCTCCAGAGTGTATTTGCCAAAGGCCCGCTCGATCTTCTTATTGAAGTGCTCATTGCGATCGTTGATTGAGTCAATGTCCTTCTCTTCGCGGTACCTTCTCCTCCTACTAAAGGAACTGCGCTTTTCATCCCTCTCCTTGAGTTCTTGCACCATTCGATCAATCTTTTCTTCAGATATTTTAGGTGCCTATCCAATAAAAAAACATAAAGATTAGTGCTCCTTCACATAAGATGGTTTGCGGGAATTTGGGAAAAGTACTTACTTTTCCATACTGAAGACTAGAAGCATCTCGATAAAATTCTGGATCAGCTTTCTTCATTTTGTCATATTCCTCAACATCAACGTCAATCTTCTGTGTTCGTTTCTTGTATGCATTATATAGTGTTTTCTGATTAAAAACTGCACCAACAGAAAGATGTAGCATATTAGGCTTCCTCAATAGAAAGAAATGTTTCATTGTTCGAAGGAAAAAAAAAATTACTGCCTTTGCCAGAACATAGGTAATCCAACCAAAGGATGAGACCACGAGAAATCTACATATAAATATATATATTTATTTATTTATTTATAAAAGATAACTGAACATCACATGCTGCTTGAAATTACACTCACAAGTGCAGCACTATGGAGCAAAATTAGCCAATAATGTTCCTTTTTATTTTTTAAATTTTACAACTAGGCCCACAAAAAATGATACCTCAAATCTAAAAGCATATATATATAAAAAATTACGATATAATGCAGGATTGCAATATATTTAGAGGAATTTTTTTCAGAGAACCGACGATGATCCTCATCTATTAAAGATTACCTATAGGTATCATGTTACAATCATATAGAACTACTTTTTTCTTTTTTCTTTTGGCAACACGTATATATTGTATGATATATATATATATATATATATATATATATATATACAGTAATGTTGCTGTGTGCTACGTAGCACATAGAATTTGTCGGTTACCGGTCAAAACGACATCATTTTGAAGAGGTTTTCAAAACTGTGCATGGTCAAAATGACATCATTTTGACCAATAGCACACAAATTCACACACAGCAACATTTCTGTATATATGGTTAGAAGAATGAAAATGCTAAAAGATTCTTACCATCCCAACCAGCTGGAGCAGGGTCCTTTTCCCATTTCTTATATTTTTTAGTTGCCATCTCTTGTGTGTCTAGCATATATGCTTTGGTCATGTCCAAACCATTGGCATCTAAAAGTCTCCCAATTTTCTTTTTTCTCTCCTCAAACCATTTTTGCTTAGAAATTCCTCTGGACTCTTCTGGCTCTTCCATTTTTTTCTTCTCTGCAACCATGGCAGTTTGATTTGCTTTTCTTGCCTTGTTCTGTATACAAGTGCATCAGGTTGAAGCATATTGTAAACAGAATAAAAAGGAAACTGCTTGAATCAGATGATCAAGTTGCTTCCCAGAATCATCAAAATAATAATGAGCACCATTACCAATTACTTATTCTTACCATCTTTAACCTCAATTCAAATAACCTCTTCTGCCTCCCTGTAAGATGTGAAAGGTCTCCTGTTACATTCTCTTCTGCACCTCCGCTGTCATCTCCAGCCGAATGATCACTGGGATCATTTCTGTTATCATGAAGATCTTCATCATCATCAGATGGGATACTTGGATAGGGACGATTACCGGTATCATTAGCTTTCAAAACTCCTAGCATAATGCATAAAAATCATGACAAAATTCATCTAAAAGATCTCCACTGAAAAGGGAAGAGGAATTTATACCGGTATTGAATAATAAAAGACATCAGCATAAAGAGGCTGGCAAAGAGTACATTTCAATAAAATTATTTAAGTACTTAGTTAATTGTTAAGCATCTGGTCTTCTAATTGTTATTATCATCAAGGCCAGGTAATAAAAGAGCTAAGTCTTACAGCTCCCAAAAACTAGTTGGACATGGGGAAGAAAGCCAATATAGTTCATATGAAAAGAAAAAGAGCTCCCATTCAGTTCTTGATTCAGAGAATACAGAGACATCAGAGATATGCCAAGGCCTTCCCTTTATGAACCTAATCGGTAGTTGAGGAACAAATTTTCTTATGTCAATCATTCACCACAAAAAAAAAGAAAAAGAAAGAAAAAAAGGTAACATTCACTCAGTCACAACCTCCACCCCTTCCCCCGCAGAACAAAAGTTGAACAAATGGATGAACCCACTCAAGGTAAATGAACATATAAATATATATATATATATATATGGAAAACTGTGCAATTCAACAGCATATTGTTTCTTTTGTATCCTAGTATTTCAAGAAATCACTGATTCACATATATAATTGCAGTAGACAACATTTCATATATGATTCAATCAATTCCTATTTTAGAATTCCATACATGCAAAATAGGCATCTGGGAGATAAATGCCGCACATTAAAAATCAACCTGTTTCAGATTTATTCATCCTTTCCTTAGCTTCCGCAAGAATTTTGAAACAATAGTCACTACATTCATGATATGGATTTGATGCATTCCGGCAATTGGGATGCACTCTTCCTCCTTCTTCAGTCATCTTGTTAACCTGTGCAATATTAAGCTTCTTAATTTAATTGGGACATAAAATTTGAACCTATTTAAATACTGACTAACGCAACAAACCACAGATTTAGAGTTAGAATTATAGACACAAATACAACTCTCCACACCTATAACTATCTTAATTAAATCTGGGACTCAGGGTTTAAAGACTGAAAACTCAGGAATCATTCAAGAAAATTATTTATTCAACCATTCAGATAGCATTTATCTTCGTCGGATCAGTAATCTAGGAGGAAGCAACACCAAAAGCCTTCTAACAGGAAAAAAGAATAAAACCCTAGGTTGAATTGAAAGGGCATATGTATATATTAAAGAAGAACATAAAAAAATTTTCCACCAGATTCTTCTCTTATTCAATTGATCGACAACCCAGAATCTAATCAGAGAGACAAGAAACAATTAAGTAACCTAAACAATTAGCAATTCAATAGAATTCATTTGGAAAAAAAAAAAGCTAAATAGAAGCAGCAACGGTAAAATACCTGCGAACTTAGATTTAGGATTGCGAACTTAGGATTTCTAATAGCCTTTAGTAAAGAATATTTATATAAAATTTTGAATTTCTGATCGTTAAATACTTTGAAATTCTAATAATTGAGAACTTGGGAAGGTTTAGGGAACCACGATTTTGGAGGGATAACTCGTCCGGTCGATGCCTTTATCTACCTATAATATTACTAATTTTCAAGGAAAAAAATTTATCTTCTTCTAATTTTTCATTTTGTTTTTTCAATTTAAAATCACTTCAATTCTTAAATGTTTTTGGACAGAGGTTGACCAATTTTATCCTTATATATTTATTTATATTTAAAAATTTATTGCTGTTTCTGTTTAATTTATTTGTGTAACGCCGAACTTGACCCGGATTGTTACACGCAGCATTGCCTATTGCCTCGGTCCACAAGACTTCAAAGAACGAATTAGAACTCCATTCCCATCCGACCAACAATCCATACTCATTCAAATTTCACAAACAACAACAATTCATCTGAACTAACATTAAAAATCAGAAAGGAAGAAGACCAATTCGAATTCACCAAGAATAGAGCTTGTCGCAGACAGCTCTACCGAAATCGAAAGCCCAAATTGAAAGCTTTAAAAACATTATTCCACTCACAGGAATGTTACATAGCACTGACATAATCGCAATTCAAGTTCCAGGATAGAAGAGAAATCAAGATATATTCAGAACATAAAGGAACAACAGTAGCAGAAGACAAAATTCTCAGAAAAGGAATAACAAGACTAGCTCCACTCACCTTGGCTACGATTCTGATCGCCAAATCAATGATTAGAACGCTTTAATCAAATTTCTTCTCTGCAACTTCTCGGTTCTCTCCTCTGTTGGCTCTCCCGCTCTCTTCTTCCCCTTTCTCTGTCGGTTTTCTTCTTTCTTGTTCTTTCCCCAAACCGATGACTGCCTTCTTCTGAACTCCACTCACATTTTTTTCCTTTCTAGCCCCAAGATTAATTAATTTCACAATTACACCTCCACCTAATTCCTTATATTCTTTCTAGAATTAAAAATTAGTCCTTAACTTATCATAATTCAACAATTTCTCCCTAACTAAACTCCCAATAATAATAATAGAAATAAATTAAATCAATAGTAAAATTAAGAAAATATTTGTAAAATGTTTAAACAAATAAATAATTATTTAATCAATAATTTTAAACTATATTAAATAAGATATAAGTAAACAGATTTTTTGGCAACTCAAAGATATCATTTTTAGAAAATTCGTCAAATAAATAAACTAATATAATTTCAAATTTAAATATAAGAAAATAATGAAATAAATGAATAATTAAAATCAACTATTTAAAACCCATGGTAGTCAAAAAATTGGGATATTACAATTTATATACTTATTTATAATTTTATTTATGATTTATTTAATCTTTTTAAAAATTTATTTATTTATTTATTATATCTAAAATTATAAATCATAAATAAAATTATAAATAAGTATATAAATTGTAATATGAAAGATGGAAAATAAAATTATAATATTTATTGGTATTAAGTATTAAAAGATAAATTTATGAAAGATTCAATGAATTATGAAACACGTTAAAAAAATAGAATTACTAAATATTATTACATAACATTTTAACAGTACAATAGTCATCGAATTAATATGTAGTATAATTTAATATCAATAATAAATCATAAGTTAAAAGATATTTTTATAACTTTAATTTTTGAAAATACAAAAAAGTTATGTATAAGAATTCTTTATTTTTATAAATTTTCAAATATATATAAATAAATAAATATATATATATATTTATATATGAAAATGCTATATCGTGCTCTCATGCACTTTTAAGCCTCTAACAATCAAAGTTAATAGTTAATTATATATTTTTTTTATAGAAAAAAAAATTTGATTCAATATTCCTGGGATTTAGTTTGATCTTTTAGGTTATAATATATAAAATATATTTTAAAAAATAATTTTTTTATTAAAGATTTTATTTTTTAAAAATAAATTCAGATGTTGAGTGTTAATTTTGACTTTTAAAGATTTAACTGTGCACTTTATACAGAGTGCACTAATGCACTCTATATCATTATTATATAACTTTGATATATGCATGATGGATGACCAGATGAACTTTTTTTTCTCAAATAATTTTTTAAAAAATTTTATTTATATAATACTGAAACGACGACTAATGACTTTCTGCAAAAAAATGCGAATCATTTTTTACTATTAATTATTAAAAAAAAGATAACTCATTTATATGGTTGCAATGTGTCAGCTTTAACTCAATGTAGCTTTCTAAAATGATACTATGACTACATTTTCATAGATAAAATCCCTAAATAACAACAAAAATTATTTTCCAATAAATAAATAAATAAACAAAAGATAATTTAAAATGATTTTTTTTAAGACTCTTTGTATATTTATACATTTATTTCTATAAATTATAATTTTTTTCCTCTTCATCGATTACTCAAAGTTAGTATTTTAAAAATAAAATCTCTTAATATTTTTATTGCCTTATGAGTGATTTAAAAATTTAATCATGTATGACCATTTGAGGTAAAAAAGGGAGGGAAAGATTGATTTCGATAAACATATTAAAATACATATAATGTTTAATGTTCAATAGTGTAATAAATAGAAAATATTTCTTTAAATTTGTTAAATAACCAGTTAAAGGGTTGAATATAATTTGCTACTAATAACTTGATAATTTGAAAAAAATTTAATAGATTATAATTGATGGGTGAAACTGATATAGCCCGTATTAGTCAACCCAAACGAGTAGGACATAGACTAAGGTCAACCCAAATGAGCTAGAGGGTACCATGCTTTCAATATTTGAAAGTCAGACTCACAGAGTCAACGAGGACTAGTGGGCAAGCAACTCGCCACCACCAACCTCCTAGGTTACAGACCTAGAGGTCACCGACGTCCTAAATGATCTCTAGTTGAGGTCTTGCCAAGCTCCGATCCGAATCATAAATCTTCCATGCCACGATTGTAGGTGTGCGACTCCTGGTCAATCCAAGGATCACTTGATGCGACCTCACCAAAAGAAATGTTTGAGTTTCTCAGCATCTATAGGGAGGTCACAAAGTTGGTCTGAAGGTCGGCTAGCGAGCTCGTAGCTCTCATAAAGATGTGAATGGCAAGATCTCTCGTTCCAGGGAAACTCCGAGATTACAACTGGCGGGATTTGATTGAATCCCACGATTATCTTAATTGCCGATTGTTACGTAATGGAAAGCCCAATTCCAAGAGATAACTGATTTTCTCTTTCTACTTAAACAAAACACCCAGTTAATCTAAGGAAAAAAAGAAGAAGCGACTGAGAAACGGAGAACAGTCTTTACCGGAATCCTCTTCAAAAATATTGACTTAGGCATCGGAGCTTTTCCCTGGGCGACGGCCCATTTCGATGACCTACCTTTTCTTATCTTCTCAGGCTGCTAACGGCAGAGCTCCATCATAATTTGCAGGGTGATCCGGTCTAACCCTTTTTGGACCCCATCACTTCTAGCACCGTCTGTGGGAAACCAAAATAGAAAAGCCCAACTTTTTCCTATACTCAAAACAAATAAAGCAATCTGGATGGCTTAGTTACAGCCTTCATGTGTTCAGCCGCCGCGCCATGGTAGACTGTCGACCAGAACATGACTGCACACTGGAGAGAAAGTGCTTGAAATGCCTCCACCAACACAGGCCTTCACTGACGGCAACCCAAGGCCAAGCACACAGCAAGGCCAACAACAGCTGGCACAATCCTGCCCATCCCAAAATGTCTCGACCAACCGAACGCTGGTGAAAGAAGGGCCGAAGGGGAGACACCCAGATCTCACTGCAAATGGCAATAACTCTAGGTCACCAAGGCCGCAGAGATCTAGAGGAACCCAAGTATCCATGCCGGCAAATCTAATGGAAAGAATGGTGGCTGCTCAGGAGGGAATCTTAGGCAGAAAAGATTACATTTCCACTGGGCATATTCCGACGCCTTCTCAGGGAGAAATGCCACCATCCAAGACTCAAACCAGGCCTACTCGGCTGGACAGGTTTCAACCATCAGAGGCAAGGACTGACCCCCTATGCAATGACTTAGGTCAAAAAGCAAGTCGGCCAGAACAAAGGTCACAAGGAGCAAGGACATTTACCTATGACCGACCTCAGGGTGACCCTGAATTATCAAAGGGTTTATGACCTAATAGACCGGCTCAATCGAGCTGAAATCTCTAGAAGCCAAGGATAGGATGTAGCCCCTGAAGAGTAGGGGAGCTCGCTGCGAACTCCACTTGGGGTAAGGATACCACCTCGTCGTAGCCTGATCGAATGATAGGTAAAAATGCTCGAGTTGTAGCCCCCAACCCACTAATGAGAGCAGCTTCTTCAACTAATTAGGAGCGACAAAGCACTGTGGACCTAACCGAATCCTCGTCGTTTGTCCACAGCATCTAAACAATCTGGATGCCTTCAGGCTTCAAAGCCCCACAACTAGAGAAAAAATATGATGGTACGGGGGAGCCACAACAACACATTGATGAGTACATCTCCTACATGGAGATATTTGAACACCCTGGCCACATCAAATGTTCAAGGGAATCCCAAAGGCAAGCATCTCAAGCTGGTCACAACTGAAAGAGCTGTTTCTAAAAAACTATCAGAGCAACACGAGGTGCGAGAAAGACATCAACGACCTCTTCTTCATCAAACAGAAGGTCGGTGAGAGCACCCGAAGCTATTATAGTCGTTTAAACGACGAAGCAGTGGAGATCGAGCAAAAGAATGATACCATCGACATCACTCCATTCAAACAAGGGTTGCAAGAGGGGTATGTAGCCCTCAAACTGGCCGAGGAGCCAGTAAAAACAATTAAGGAGCTGCAGACGCTCTTGGAAAAGTTAATCACGGCTTAGGAAACTGCGGTCCAAAAGAAGATCCCGGGCTTCGCCTCAGCCATAGACAAAGACAATAGAGGACATCCAAGGAGAACTCAAAAAACAAAGCGGGACAGGAAAGAACCACACCGTAAGGGGGGAACCTCTGACAAAAGGAGGAGGACCATGCCTGACCTCGTGCCCACACCACTCAAGATATCACAAGCCGAGGTGATGGTGGTCATGGAGATGAGAGGCCTTCTCAAGCCACCCAGGCCTCTCAAGAGTCCTATGGCCCAAAGAGATTTGGCAAAGTTTTGCCACCATCACAAAGATCATGGACATCTCACGAAGGATTGCTTCGACCTCAATCTTGAGATTGAGAGGCTCATAAAAGAAGGCCGCCTACAAGATTTCCTGTTAAAAAACGCAGGGCTTGAAAACCCACCACTAGTAGCCTCGCAAAATCAAAGGGCATCGGTCGGTGAAATAAATGCCATCGAGAGGAGATCGAAGCGAGCTTGAGGGGGAGATACAGAACCCTTAACGGTGTCACTTCAGATCAACGACTTCCTGGTAAGGAACATCCTAGTAGACACCGGAAGTGCAATTAATGTCCTCTATCTCAAGGCCTTTGACCAAATGGGGATCGACAAAAACTCACTGTAGAAATCAGAAATTGCACTGACCAGTTTCAATGGCAGTGTGACCTATGCCGACGGAATCCTGGGAGTTCCAACCATAGTCTGGGTAGATAGCAAGGGAGTCATCGAGATGACGGACTGGATGGTCATAGATGCCCCCGGAACCTACAATGCCATACTTGGCCTCAGGGGGGTCATGGACCTAAGAGCAGAGATCTCCCTGCTAAGCTACAACATGAGAATCCAGGTCAGAAAGGTTTGGATCACCCTTGAAGGAGATAGGCAAATGGCTGCGGAGTGTTACCTAGCTGAGGATAATGAAGAGAGCTCCCCAAAGCCCAAACAAGAGGAGTGCATTGACCTCCCAAAAGAGGATGATCACTTCAGAATTCAGGCAACTGGAAAGGGAGAGAAAGTCTTCCTTAACCCTAAATTCCCTAAGAAAGGGATTAAAATTGGAGAGCTCCTACCCCCAAAGATAAAACGGAAGCTGGTAGATTCCCTTTAAGAAAATCTGAAAGTCTTCGCTCGCAGCCTAGCGACCTCGAAGGAGTTGACAGAACCATCGAAGAACACAAGGTCAGGCTCAGGTCAGGCTCAAGCTAGGGGTCAAGTCGATGAAGCAAAAGAAGAGGACCTTTGCCCTTGAAAGCAATGAGGTCATAGCAAAAGAAGTCCAAGCTCTTCTTGAAACTGGGATTCTGAAAGAAGTGGTATACCCAGAATCGCTGGCCAACCTTGTGGTGGTACCGAAGATGGAGGGGACATGGAGAATGTGTGTAGACTTCACCACATTGAACAAATTTTGCTAGAAGAACTCCTACCCCCTTACCAACATTGACTTGATGGTAGACTCCATAGTCGGATACTAGTGGCTGTGTTTCCTCGACGCATACAAAGGGTACCACCAGATTCCAATGGCTCTTGAAGACATAGAAAAGACCTCTTTTATCAAAAAGGTCAAGACTTATTGCTACACCAAGATACTTTTCAATTTGAAAAACGCTGAGGTAGAATTTCAATGAGCGATGTACAAAATTTTCAAGAAACAGCTCAGACAGAACATTGAGGTTCATGTGGATGGCATAGTGATCAAGTCCAAAACTACAAAAGACTTCATAGGAGACATTCGGAAAACCTTCCAAATCCTGAAAGGTGCTCACATGAAGTTGAACCCGAAAAAAATGTACATTCGTGGTCTCTGTAGGAAAGTTCCTAGGCTTCATGATCTTGGAGCGAGGTATTGATGAAAACCCAGATAAGATCAAAGCTCTGCTGGTTGTGGAACCTCCTAGAAACCTCAAAGAAATACAGAGCCTAGCAGGAAAAATGGCGGCTATTGGACTCTTTATCAGCAAAATGGTAGACAAAGGAGAAAAATTACGTTATAAAAAAGCCAAAGAACTTCTAGTGGTTTGAAAGTTTTTAGGAAGTGTTCATCAAGCTGAAGAACTTTCTGGGTAAACCTCCTCAACTTGTGTCCCTGAGATCAGAAATCTTTATGTACCTAACTGCAATTGAAAAGGCAATGAATTCAGTATTAATAGTAGTTAGGTCAGGTCAGCAATTTCCTATTTATTATGTTAGTCGTTTACTTCGAGGTCCAAAGACTAGATATACGGACCTCGTGAAATTTCTATACCTCATCATTATCACCTCAAGGAAATTAAGGCCATACTTTGAAGCTTAACCTACAAGAGTCCTAACCAATTTACCTTTGAAGCAAGCTCTGGCAAAGCCTGAACTCTCAGGCATGATGATGAAGTGGTCCCTCGAGCTCTCTGGGTACTAGATTCAATTTGACCTAAGGAAAGCTATCAAAGCTCAAGCCTTCTTAGACTTCGTAGAAGAATTTACCAAAGCTCCACTGGAGCACACAGACACCTGTGAAGGCAATATATGGACCACATTCACGGATAGGTCTACGGAAAAGGAAAATTCAGGTGCGGGGATTGCACTGATCGGCCCTGAGGAGTAAGAATCCCTTACTCTGTGAAGTACAATGAATCGAATTTGAAGCTCTCTTAGCAGGTTTAGAGCTTATAAGAGCTCTCAAAGTGTAGAAATTACAAGCCAAAACAAATTCACAAGTCGTGGCCAGCCAAGTAGCTAGAGAATATGAAGCAAGAGAAGACAACATGGTCAAGTATCTCAAATGAGTAAGAGACATCATATCAAAACTTGACTACTTTCTCATTGAACAAATTCCCCAAGAGTCAAACTCAGAAGCGGATATACCGTCCAAGGTCTACCGAGAGGTAGTTGGAACTAATGCTGAGCTATTTGTGGAGTAATTACACTCTATTAGGATTGATCAAGAGGAAAGTCTGGTCATAGAGGATCACGTAGACTGGAGATACCCAATCTTCAGATTCCTTAGACATGGCGACCTCCCTGAGGACCCAAAGGAAGCTCGTCAAGTGCGACTATGGGCATCTCGCTATGTCTTGATTGAGAACAATGAGGTATACAAAAGGTCATACACATGGCCACTATTCAGGTTCTTAAGTCCACAGGAAGGTAAATATGTGATTGACTAGGTACATAGCGGAATATGTGGCTCCCAGATAGGAGCGAACGGGGTATTACTGGCCCACAATGGTTGCAGACATTGAGACAATCATTTAGAAATGTAAAAGTTGTCAATTGCACGGGAACAGATCACATCTTCCACTAGTGAAATACCAGCCAATCAATGCCTCAGTACCATTTGATATATGGGGAATTGACATCCTTGGACCTTTCACAAAGGGAGTGGGGGGTGCAAAATTCTTCATAGTTGCTGTAGAGTATTTCACTAGATGGGTCGAAGCCGAACCAATGATAGTGATCTCATCTCAAAAGGTTTAGTCGTTCGTATGGAGGGACATCATATGCAGATTTGGGATCCCACGAGCCATCATTTTAGATAACGGCCGACAGTTTACTGGCGATCCATTCAAGACCTTCTGCGATAACCTCCACATTGAGCAAAGACTGACCTCTGTGGCTTACCCACAAGCCAACGGGCTAGCAGAAGTTACAAACCGAACGATCCTAGAACGACTAAAAAAGAGACTAACTAAGCTCGAGAAAGATGGTTGCAATGTGGATTGGCCAAACGAGATCCCTAGCATACTGTGAGCACACAGGACCATACTCAGAAAAGCTACTGGAGAAACCCCATTTAGTTTATGCTTTGGAGCAGAAGCAATAATGTCAGTTGAGGTTATTAAAACATCTTTAAGACTGACCGAGTACAACTCAGTCTTAAATGAGGGGGAGAGAGAGTAGAGCTTGACCTCCTCGAAGAGGTCAGAAACAAGGCAACTGAAGCGGATAGGACCTACAAAAGGTAGGTAACAATTTTTTTTCAACAAGCGAGTGAAAGAAAGACATTTCGCAGTGGGAGAAATGGTCCTCAAAAGATAAGATGTTGGCAAGCAAGGCCAACTGACCAAACTGCAAGAAAGCTGGGAAGGACCCTACCTAATCCAAGAAGTCCACAAGGGAGGGAGTTATAAATTAGCGGATCTCGAAGGAAAATAACTCCTGAGACCTTGGAATGCTTACCACTTGTAAAAGTTCTATCCCTAAAGGTCATTGGAGACCTCTTAAACCTACTGCACCTCACAAAGGTCCATGGCAACCTCGGAACGTTCAACAACAACCTCAATGTTAGCTTCAACAAGCTCAGCATAGATTAAAGCTAAGTTTTCAAAGCTTATGAAGGAATTGTGCTGGTGTTAAATGTCTAATTGATGGGCAGTTTAGTTATACAATTATGCAATTGTCGAAAGACTACGAGTATAGAAATCAAAGGTATTGCTTCAAGCGGTGACAGAAAATACTGAGCAGTTGTATAAAGGGAAAAAAAAATAGAAGAACCGCATTCAGACTCTCTGTGTTGTATCGAATGCAGAAAAATAAAGCAGAAGACCACTGCAAAGTATTCAGTACTCAACAAAACACATCGTAGTCCCAATGCTAGTACAAGACTTCCCAAGAGGACAGGTCAGAGTCAGAGTTGGAAATCTCAATCGGGGGACCCTGAAAAGGTTTCGCATACATGGCCATCATCTCAGCTTTGCGATGAATGGCAGCACGAGCCCTGCTCGCCACCCCAAGAGATTCAACACCACGGCCTTGCCCTCACTCTTGCGGCCCAGTCCTCCTCTACCAAGATGCATAGCAGGGTCCTGCAACCTCTCCCCCTTGGAGGAATAGAAGGCCTTGCAGAGGTTAGAAGCCCCTCACCATTACTTGACCTAGTGGCACTTTGGCTCAGGCCAGCCCCTTCTCGGCATGCTCTGTAAAGCTAGTCAAAGCCTCTCAACACTGTTAAAAAAAGAAAAAAAAAGGGAGGGGCTGTCAAGCATTCAAAAAGGACAAAAGCAGCAAAAAAGAGAACTTTAGATGGATTACTTACTGGAGGGAGCAATTCCCATGCTTGCACGGATTGAAGGGAGGTTACATAACATCCTCCAACACAAACCATGGGCTCCAGGAAAGATCTTGGCCAGACAAATGAGAGGTACCTGACCCTAGGCCAACCAGAATAGGCCAAATTCATTAAACGATTAGTGTGCTGCTCCAAGCTAGGGACAAGGGGAGGCCAACCAAAATGGGCCAAATTCATTTAAAAAGTCTGTTAAGGTTCCAGTCAAGGTATCTCTCCATTAATGAATCATCAAGACGGACGAAGAGAAATTGAGATTTCTAGTTCCCCTCTAGAGACTGAACACAACCCAATATTGGATGTCACGATAGTAGCCTCAGGTACCCGTTGGAAGAACTGAAGGTCAAGGGAACCTACAGCTCGAAAAAGCATCGGAATAGCTCCAAGGATACTAGAACCCTGTAAAGATGACAGGTCGCTATAAAAGCGACTATCATCTTGATGGAATGGGGAATGAACTAGGCTAAAGGCACATTCCAAAAATGGACTATGTCCATAAAGAGGGGATTAAAGAAACGAAGAAGAAGCCCTCCCTAAAGGCTGGTGCGATGAAGAACGACGTGGCCATTACGCCAAGAGTGAGGGCCCTCAATCAGCTTGACAGTAGTGAAATAACCCTCCTCCATTGCCATCTCCACTTGGAGAGCCTTGATGTCAACAGGGCTCAAAGAAGAGTCCTAAAAGGGCACCTCAATCTCAGCTAGGTCATGAGTTAGACAGGGGACATCACGAGCCTAGGGAAAGTAGGGAGGATCATAGAAAATCTTATTAGCTAGAGATTTAGAGTTCGAGGTGTCCGGACTGGAAGCCATGGTAACCAAGAAGGTTCAGATGAAAGCTCAAAAGAGAAAAGAAAAGCCTTGGTGCAAGGAACCGCAGAGAGATAGAAGATAACTCAGAAAAAAAGAAATGATGAAGAAGAAAGATACGTTAAATTCTTCAAAGTTAAGAACTAATCAGCTTCTTACTAGAGAGTCGGAGCGAGTCAACCTTTAGCCTTCTAAGACAGGTCATTTTCCCAGATTCAGGATGGGTCGATGGTTCAAAAATAGAACTCGTCCCAACTTCCTCACACATTAAAAAGAAGAAAAAGCGTAGCGCTCTCCTTATAAACATGATACGGGTCAGAGACCAGGTAATCTTCAAAGATCTTCCCACAAATTTGATAGCAGATGCCTCCTCCTTACTGATTGATGTTCTCCCCTTGGCTAACCTCTCCTTCTTGGATTTAACAAGCTGGTCCATAGCCCATAAAGCTTGCGAATGGACTCAGCTTGAGGAGAATGCTGAGATTCTCTAGGGCACCTTTCTTCAGTGGTGTTCTCTCAATCCTCCAATAGTGATCTCCCCACCAAGCTTCCAGAAACAAAGGAATGCACAATTTTACAAAGACAGTCGTTGTGAGACAACGAAGATGTTTTACTAAGAGCCGCGGCCTCAAGATGGTAATCCTTAAAATTCCTGAAGGTCAGCCCCACAAAACAGTTGCAAGAAAATTGTTCCGAAGATCGCTGCTTAGAGATGGTAGCCCTTGAATACCTGAAAGCCAGATCAAAGACTTGGACATGGTAGCTTTTAAAACCTGAAAGTCAGACCCGCAACCTGAAGATGGTGATTTCTAATACCTAAAAGATGGTCCTCGGCCTCAAGATGGTGATGCTCAACGATTGAAGGCTAGACTCGTGACCTATAGACGGTAATCTATAATACCAGAAGGTCATGTTGGCAAGTCCTGAGGTGTGAGTGGGCAAGGACGTCTACCACCGACCTTATGAGTCACGGACCCCGAGGTCAATAACCTCCAAATGAGCATAACAGAGGCCACACTAGACCACGACCTACGACCATGTGAGATCTAGCTTCGCTCATGTACCTTTCATGCCGTGACCAGGTGTGCACAACTCTACTCGAAGTTGAAAAATTATAAAGCCAGCTTGTAGCTCTCGATTAGAGACATGAATGAAAAGGTACCCCAGAAGTTAGCTACTGCAAGTGTTGGGATTTATGCCCAAAAAGGCTATCATTTTCTGAGAAAAAGTGTAAAATACTATAATCTAAATAAGTAATT